>CATNUY010000171.1:0-79501 GCA_951217065.1 Baccha elongata | reverse complement strand
AAAGTATATGATAATATTATAAAAAAAATGTAATAGAAATAATTAACTTTCTTTAATAAATTGATTAGATTATAAATAAAAAAATATCGTTTTTAATTAAATAGGTACTTATCTCGTCTCTAAACGTTTTTTTCTTTTCGGCTCCGGTGATGACTTTAACCACTTTGGTGCCAGGTAGAAAGGGGTTAAGTCAAAAAAATCCATTTTGGGATTTATATTGGGTTTAAGTCACTTTTTTTTTCTCTTTCGTTTGGTCTTATTAGCATAATATCTATCGTTACTCCTTCCTATTCAAATTACTTTGTACAGAGGGAATAAGTCAGGAAGTTTTCATAACTGTTTGGTATTAAGGGCTTAAGTGGACTTAACCCCTTTGTATTTATACTAATTTTGTATTTTTAAATAATTCAGTTGCTCCTAAGGGTTTAAGTTATATTATTCCCTTGGTTCCAGATTTTAGAGAAGGTAGTAGTGACGGAGACATAATAGTAGAAGCTTTATCAAGTCAATCAGTGCCAGTCAATGAAGATACCCTAATGGAAAACATGGAAATTCAAGGTAATTTGGCAGAAAATAATTAAAAAAAATGGGCTAGATCTGTAAGGAAGTAAAGGTGTGCGCAGTTACATAGTGGCCAGAGTTATGTTAATGTTAGCGGAAAGGTGGCAAAAGCGAGTCGTTCAGCAACCGTGGAAGTGTGCACATCGTTGGCGACTTTCAAAGTGGAAATTTTACATAGAGGCGCGAGTGCTAAAAGTAGTGATCTAGATCTACCAAAACCAAGTGGCAAGTTAGCCTAGGTGGTAGAGGAGCAGATTTTATTATTAAAAGATTGAACGCAGACCGACACGCTATTCATTGCTCTTCGGTCGAGCATTATAAAAAAGTCAAAGATCTTTTGTCACAAACGAAGAGAGAATTCTACAGTTTCACCCCGAAGGAAGAAAAGCTGCAAACAGTTCTCCTGAAGGGTATAGAATCCTCTACGGATCCGCAGGCGCTCTTAGCTGAGCTCCGTCAAGTGGCGAGTGGTGATCTCGATTTTATCGGGGTCAGACCGTTTTCCACAGTTAAGGCCAGACGGGAGAAACGGAATTTACCATTCTTCCTCGTTCAGCTCTCGCCCCAAAGCAAGTTAAGTGGTTTAAGGAGCATAACCGTCCTAAACTACCAAATTGTAAGATGGGAAAAATTAAATAGGCAGAGAGACATGCTTCAATGCATGAACTGCCAAGGGTACGGCCACGTGGCAGCTAACTGTGGTATGGACCCAGTTTGCGTCAAGTGTGGAGACTCCCACAAGATAGGGGAATGTAAGCTTGGGAAAGATAGGGTCGAAGACAGGACCCAGTTAAAGTGTGCACTTTGCCGAGGCTCCGGGCACCCCGCAAACAATCGGGGATGTCCGAAGTTTCAGGAAATGAGAAAAAACAAAGACCAAAAGAAGACAGTAGAGGTGAGACGACCTGAAGTACGCCAGACAGCAACTTCCGTCAATCCCGCAATTTCTTACGCCCAAATGGCGTCTGGAAAGGGAAAAACGGTACAGCCTCAACCACAGGTAGCCAAACAGGTCCAAGTGCCTACGGCTCCTGTGCCAGAGGCAGATCTGATGCAGGTGTTGCTGACCATTCATGGTCAGTTAACCGATGTGCAAAAACAGATAAGGGAGCAGGCGGCTAGAGTGGATTACCTCTACTCTATTCTGCCGGCAACGCGAAATGATTCTAGCTGTGAATGTAAATTCGCTGATTAGGACCGAACGTAGAGCAAACCTCTTTCATTTGCTGCAAGACCAAAGTCCTGATGTATTTATGGCTAGCGAAACGAAGCTAAACCAGAAACACAAACTGACTAATAAAAATTACAATATCGTAAGAAGGGATCGGCCCAACTCCTCTCAAGGGGGTGGGGTCGCAATCTTCATACGAAAGGGCATCAAACATAAGGTTATATATAATAGTGAAGTGCGAAGATTTGGGCTGCTAGAAGCTTGCATCGTTTGCATTCCTCTCCAGCAAGGGAAAAGAATGTACGCAATCGCGGTGTACGCACCTGACGCACCTCAGCCAGCTAGTTTTATCACAGAGCTCGAAAAACTTTTTGAATCCTTAAGACTGAACTTGGATGAGAATTATTATCTCATGGCAGGGGACTTGAACGCCAAACATGTAGATTGGGGAAACCAAGTACAAAATCCGAGAGGGAACCATCTTTTTAATTGGATGGGTCGATACAGTGTTGAGTGTAGGATCGACCTTCTGGCTACAGATAGACCGTCTTTTCCGAGAAGTGGTAGTTTTCTGGATCTACTCCTGCTTGACTCAAGACTGATAATAACTGACACTGTAGGTCAACATACAAAAAACTGTTTACGAACGATTGAATACGACAGTGACCACTGCGGACTTGCCGCCGTAATACAGCTCCCGAGCGAACTTTTGGAGTTGGATGAGTATGTGCCTGCGCACTCTAACAATTTCAGTAAGACGCGTTGGCCACGCTTTTCCAACTCCTTGGCAAGAGAAATACGTTCCGATGACATTTCTCCACCAAATGACAGAAACCTGACGAACGTCGAGATCGACGGGTTCCTGACTCAAATGGATACGACTATAAAACGAACAATGGACAGAACAATCCCAAAATATAAGGAACACGACCCTACTGGTATATACAAGAACGCGACAATTGACGCACTACACCGACAAAAAAGTGGACTTCTGACTAGGTTGAAACGTCTGTACAGACGTTTCACGGACACACGTGATCAGGAGATTAGGACATTGAAGTCGTCGATCAAAAACATTAATGTTCTGATTAAACAAAATTATAGATTGTCTATTAATTTATATTGGGATAACAGAATTCGGGTCGTTAATTCTAGCGACTTTAGTATGTTTCCCCAAATAAATAAGATTTTTAGAAGAAATGATCAAAACGAACTTCCATGTCTTAAACTCCAGAGGACAGCAGATAACGAAGACGTACTAACGATTGCGGGCATAGATCCGGAGGCTGCCGTTCTCGATAATAATATTTTTATAATAGAAGATCCTCAGGAAAAAGTAGAAGCTGTTGGGGCTGCTTTCCAGCAAGTGTATAAGGTGAATCCTAGCATTCGTCCGAATCATGACCTGGAGAACAGAGCCTTGCTGCACAACTTCTACCTTGGAAATAGCATTACGCAATGGCGATCTGAGAACACCGGTTTCACCGTGTTCAATGACGAAAATTTGGCAAACGCCACCATCGCCGAGCGAAATGGACCCAGTTCATTGTTAATTTCGAAGGTAGAACTTCAGTTAATTTTTCAAACATTAAAGAAAAAGAAATCTGCGGGGGTCGATGGTATACCCAACATTGTGTTACGACATCTCCCTGAGGAAGCAATAGACATTTATACCACATTGTTCAACAACGCCTTGAATAATGCATATTATCCAGTGAGTTGGAAAACAGCTGTGGTCCATCCTCTCCCCAAAAAGGGAAAGGACAGCTCCAATCCGGCAAATCTTCGGTCGATAAGTCTTCTTCCAAGTATCAGTAAGGTATTCGAAAAGATTCTAAATAGAGCTCTGTTCAAGTGGGCTGAGGACAAAAATATTATTCCAGATAATCAGTTTGGCTTTAAGGCGGGGCATGACACTATTCATGCCGCGTCTAAGTTAGTTTCTGATGTTCAATGGAACAAAGCAAAAAATCAATGCACGGGTGCCGTTCTGGTTGATTTAGAGAAGGCTTTCGACACCGTATGGTTAGAGGGTCTTTATCTGAAGCTAACTAGATTTGGCATAAGTAAACCACTGTTATATATGCTTCATGACATGCTCAATGGTAGAAAGTTTGTTGTCAAAAGTGGCAATGTAACTTCTACCACAACATTTGATATTAAAAACGGTCTACAGCAAGGAGCTGTGAACTCGCCGATTCTTTTTAGTATTTACACCAGCGATCTGATAGGTAGTCTCACTCATGCAATTGCGTATGCCGATGACCTTGTAGCGTACAGGACCGGTCCAAAAGTTGAAGTCATCAGAATTCTCTTGCAGCGTGACTTCGACAAGATTCAGCAATATTGTGATGACTGGAAGTTAAAAATTAACTTCCAAAAGTCAGAAACTATCCTGTTTAGAACCCCGTTGTCTAGGGCTTCTAGGGATACAAGAAAGAACTGGAGAAATCTAGTGATCGTTGGACCAAGTTGACATCCACTGGCAAGTAAAGATGTGGTAAAGTACCTTGGCATCTGACTAAATCAGTATCTATATTTCAATCGACATGTAGATGCTGCTCTGACCAGAGCTAGGGGAGCCTTTGGGTGGACAAGACGGTTGTTCTATAGCAGCCGCCTCGACAGCAGAGTAAAGGTGATTTGCTACATGGCCCTTATCCGGCCAATGATTGCCTATGGGTGCCCTGTGTGGTTCAACGTTGCCCCATCTCAAATGGAAAAGATTCGGGTGTTTGAGAGACAGTGTCTTAGACGCTGCCTTGGATTGCACAGAACACCAGAGTCGGAGTACACACATTACTATGCCAACGAGGTTCTATACAATAGGGCCAATATAAACAGGATAGATAACTTTTTAATCAAGCTGATTCGGGGTCACATTGCAAGAGCGATGACCTCGACCAATGGACTTATTTTTGGGGCTTACTACCCCAATGATGAGTATAGTGAAAGTGTGCGTCTTAACGGTTTCATCCCGCCCGAGACATTCCTCTTTTTAGACAGTCGTGGGCTGATACAGGATAGATTGGCGGTTCCGTTAATCTACCACGTCGGCCGTAGGACTGTGGATCGGCGACTCCTTTACGATCGGGACGTCGGCTCTGGAAACGGAGCAGAACGTCTGCGGTTCAGTAGAGCTGTGCCCCTTCGGGACAGAAAGGACTTAGTTCAGCAAGTCAAAAAATTCTGGTGGTTGGGTGACCACCGTGATATTGAAAGTTGACCATATTATTGCTTTGGCCGACTTACATAGTTCTAAGGTAAAGATAAGTAGAGTAGGTAGAACAGTGACGGTGGCACAAAAAAAAAAAAAAAAAAAAAAAGCAGCATCTGCTGGACTTTCAAGGTCAAGAAAAATGACATTAACAGAGCCATCGGCACGTGTCGAGGCCAAAACCTTGAGCATGGCAACTGCCAAAACAACAAGCCCCACCAAAGGCAAATCACCAGGGCCGGCATGTGCCGAAGCAACTGAGGCAAATAAGAGGAGGCGCTACATTAACTACAAGCCGAACCTTGTTGTGAAGAAGCGCATCGGTGATGCAGCTCAGCAAATTGAAGGGCGAGAACGATCAGCTAAGTCATCGGATCCAGAGGCAGCTGGACAGCTCCTCCAATGACGACGAATACAACAACAACGACAACAAGGGAGAAGACGACGAGGCTGAGGCTGATGTCGTAATCGTCAAAGAGGCTGAAGTAGAAATATCGAAGAACACAGAGCCAGCCAACGAGATCGCCGACGTAACAGGCGAAAAAAACGTAGATGACGTAGATGCCGAAGAAGGCATATCATACATGTCGGTAGAAGGAGAAGGGCACTACGTCAGTGGCGAGATAGTGGATCTGTCGGAGGAAGAAGAGGACGAAGAGATTGAAACACTGACGCAGCAGATTTCCTCGCTGATAGAGTTGGTTGAATCACTAAGAAAGAAGCAGGAAGCGAGAAGGGAGAAGGAGCGCCAAGTGACTCTTGAGCAGCGCACCCGCCAAGAAGCGCTCCAAGAACAACTTGAAGCTACGCAACAACAGAAGCCTTCTCAGGAAAAACAACTACTCCCAGACCAGCAGCAGCCACATAAACAGCAATCAAAGAAGCAGCCACAACAACAGCTTCACAAACAGCAACAGCCTCAGCAGCCGCAGGCAAAACAACAACAACAACCACAACCACAACAACAACGACAACAGACACAGAAGCAACAACAGCAGCAGCAACAAACGCAACAGCAACAACCGCAGAAGTCAGAACAGCAGCAGACCCAACAGCAGCCGATGCAGCAGCAGCAGAGACAACAGCAGCAGTCACAACAACAACAGCAACAACAGCAACAGCCACAAGCAAAGAAAGGTAAGGTGCCACCTATAAATACTTACAAAATGGAGATAAAAGAAACTATTGAAATATGTAGGTCGGTCGTAGGCAACAATTTTATAATTAAGCGGCTAAACGCAGACAGGCATTCTATTCAGTGCTCTTCTTTAGAGCACTACAGAAAAGTTAAAGACCTTCTGTCTCAAACTAAAACTGAGTATTATAGTTTCACCCCAAAGGAAGACAAGCTTCAAACAGTCCTCCTGAAGGGTATCGAATCCTCTACGGATCCGCAGGCGCTCTTAGCTGAGCTCCGTCAAGTGGCGAGCGACGATCTCGATTTTATCGGGGTAAGACCGTTTACCACAGTCAAAGCCAGACGGGAGAAACGGAAGTTACCATTCTTCCTAGTTCAACTCTCGCCCCAAAGCAAATTGAGTGGTCTAAGGAATATAACAGTCCTGGATTACCAAGTTGTACGATGGGAGAAATTAAACAAGCAGAAAGACATGCTTCAATGCATGAACTGCCAAGGGTTTGGACACATTGCTGTTAACTGTGGTATGGACCCAGTCTGCGTTAAATGTGGAGATACCCACAAAACAGGGGAGTGTAAACTCGGGCAAGATAGGGTCACAGATATGACCCAGTTAAAATGTGCGCTCTGCCGAGGCTCCGGGCACCCCGCAAACTATCGGGGATGTCCGAAGTTTCAGGAGATAAAGCAAAACAAAGCCCAAAAGAAAACAGTTGAGGTGAGACGCCCTGAAGTACGCCAGACAACAACTTCCGTCAATCCCGCAATTTCCTACGCCCAAATGGCGTCTGGAAAGGGAAAAACGGTACAGCCTCAACCACAGGTAGCCAAACAGGTCCAAGTGCCTACGGCTCCTGTGCCAGAGGCAGATCTGATGCAGGTGTTGCTGACCATTCATGGTCAGTTAACCGACGTGCAAAAACAGATCAGGGAGCAGGCGGCTAGGGCGGATTAACTCTACTCTATTCTGCCGGCAACGCGAAATGGTTAAAGGCGCGCTGCCTGAGCGACCCTTTAAGATCCTAGCTGTGAATGTAAATTCGCTGATTAGGACCGAACGTAGAGCAAACCTCTTTCATTTGCTGCAAGACCAAAGTCCTGATGTGTTTATGGCTAGCGAAACTAAGCTAAACCAGAAACACAAACTGACTAATAAAAATTACAATATCGTAAGAAGGGATCGGCCCAACTCCTCACAAGGGGGTGGGGTCGCAATCTTCATACGAAGGGGTATTAATCATAAAGTTATATATAATAGTGAAGTGCAAAGATTCGGGTTGCTAGAAGCCTGCATCGTTTGCATTCCTCTCCAGCAGGGGAAAAGAATGTACGCAATCGCGGTGTACGCACCTGACGCACCTCAGCAAGCTAATTTTATCGCAGAGCTCGAAAAACTTTTCGAATGCTTAAGACTGAACTTGGATGAGAATTATTATCTCATGGCAGGGGACTTAAACGCCAAACATGTAGATTGGGGAAACCAAATTCAAAATTCTAGAGGGAACCATCTTTTTAATTGGATGGGTCGATGCAGTGTTGAGTGTAGGATCGACCTTCTGGCTACAGATAGACCGTCATTTCCGAGAAGTGGTAGTTTTCTGGATCTTTTACTGCTTGACTCACGACTAGTTATAACTGACGCAACAAATCAACAGACAAGAAACTGTTTACGAACGATTGAATACGACAGTGATCATTGCGGACTTGCCACCGTAATACAGCTTCCGAGCGAACTTGTGGAGTTGGATGAGTATGTGCCTGTGCACTCTTACAATTTCAGAAAGACGCGCTGGCCACGCTTCTCCAACGCCTTGACAAGAGAAATACGTTCCGATGACATTTTTCCACCAAATGACAGAAACCTGACGAACGTCGAGATCGACGGGTTCCTGACTAAAATGGATACGACTATAAAACGAACAATGGACAAAACAATCCCAAAATATAAGGAACAAGACTCTACTGGTTTATACAAGAACGCGACAATCGACGCACTACACCGACAAAAAAGTGGACTGCTGACTAGATTGAAACTTCTGTACAGACGATTCACGGACACACGTGATCTGGAGATAAGGACATTGAAGTCGTCGATCAAAAACATTAACGTTCTGATTAGACAAAACTATAGATTATCTATTAATTTATATTGGGATAACAGAATTCGGGCTGTTAATTCTAGCGACCCTAGTATGTTTCCCCAAATAAATAAGATATTTAGAAGAAATGATCAAAACGATCTTCCATGCCTTAAACTCCAGAGGACAACAGATAACGAAGACGTACTAACGATTGCGGGGATTGATCCGGAAGGTGCCGTTTTCGATGATAATTATTATATGATAGAAGATCCTCAGGAAAAGGTAGAGGCTGTGGGGGCTGCTTTCCAGCAAGTGTATAAGGTGAATGCTAGCATTCGTCCGAATCATGACCTGGAGAACAGAGCCCTACTACACAACTTCTACCTTGGAAATAACATAACGCAATGGCGATCTGAGAACACTTTTTTCACCGGGTTCAATGACGAAAACTTGGCAAACGCCACCATCGCCGAGCGAAATGGACCCAGTTCACTGTTAATTTCGAAGGTAGAACTTCAGTTAATTTTTCAAACATTAAAGAAAAAGAAATCTGCGGGGGTCGATGGTATACCCAACATTGTGTTACGACATCTCCCTGAGGAAGCCATAGACATTTATACAACACTGTTCAACAACGCATTGAATAATGCATATTATCCAGTGAGTTGGAAGACAGCTGTGGTCCATCCTCTCCCCAAAAAGGGAAAGGACAGCTCCAATCCGGCAAATCTTCGGTCGATAAGTCTTCTTCCAAGTATCAGTAAGGTATTCGAAAAGATTCTCACTAGAGCTCTGTTCAAGTGGGCTGAGGACAAAAATATTATTCCAGACAATCAGTTTGGCTTTAAGGCGGGACATGACACTATTCATGCCGCGTCTAAGTCAGTTTCTGATGTTCAATGGAACAAAGCGAAAAATCAATGCACAGGTGCCGTTCTGGTTGATTTAGAGAAGGCTTTCGACACCGTATGGTTAGAGGGTCTTTATCTGAAGTTAACTAGATTTGGCATAAGTAAACCACTGTTATATATGCTTCATGACATGCTCAATGGTAGAAAGTTTGTTGTCAAAAGTGGCAATGTAACTTCCACCACAACTTTTGATATTAAAAACGGTCTACAGCAAGGAGCTGTGAACTCACCGATTCTTTTTAGTATTTACACCAGCGATCTGATAGGTAGTCTCACTCATGCGATTGCGTATGCCGATGACCTTGTAGCGTACAGGACGGGTCCAAAAGTTGAAGTCATCAGAATTCTCTTGCAGCGTGACTTCGACAAGATTCAGCGATATTGTGATGACTGGAAGTTAAAAATTAACTTTCAGAAATCAGAAACTATCCTGTTTAGAACCCCTTTGTCTAAGGCTTCTAGGGATACAAGAAAGAACTGGAGAAATCTAGTGATCGTTGGACCGAGTGGACATCAACTGGCGAGTAAAGATGTGGTAAAGTACCTTGGTATCTGGCTAGATCAGTATCTATATTTCAATCGACATATAGATGCTGCTCTGGCCAGAGCTAGGGGAGCGTTTGCTCTGACAAGACGGTTGTTTTATAGCAGCCGCCTTGAAAACAGGGTAAAGGTGATTTGCTACATGGCCCTCATCCGGCCGATGATTGCCTATGGGTGCCCTGTGTGGTTTAACGTTGCCCCATCTCAAATGGAAAAGATTCGGGTGTTTGAGAGACAGTGTCTTAGGACCTGTCTTGGATTACACAGAACACCAGAGTCGGAGTACAAACATTATTATGCCAACGAGGTCTTATACAACGGGGCCAATATAAACAGGATAGATAACTTTTTAATTAAGCTGATTCGGGGTCACATTGCTAGAGCGATGACCTCAGTCAATGGACTTATTTTCGGGGCTTATTACCCCAATGAAGAATATAATGAGAGCGTTTGTCTTAACGGTTTCATCCCGCCCGAGACATTCCTCTATTTAGGCAGTCGGGGGCTTATACAGGATAGATTGGCGGTTCCGTTAATCTACCACGTCGGCCGTAGAACTGTGGATCGGCGAATCCTGTATGGTCGAGACGTCGGCTCTAGGAACGGAGCAGAGCGTCTGCGGTTCAGTAGAGCTGTGCCCCTTCGGGACAAAAAGGACTTGAATAAGCAAGCTAAAAAATACTGGTGGTTGGGTGACCACCTTGATATTGATAGTTAGTCGAGGTTGTTGCCTTGGCCGACCTACGTATTTCTAAGGTATAACTAGGTAGATTAAGTAGGACAGGACGGTGGCACCAAAAAAATATAAAAAATCCAAAAATTGCATGTTTGTGGATATGTGCTTGAGCGCATGCATATGTATATATGTTAATATATGCATATGTATGGGCGTGTGTGCATGTGCATCGGCAAAAAAAAAAAAAAAAAAAAAAAAAAAAAAAAAGGCTGCTGGTGGCTGTTCTAGTTTTAAGTTATTTCAAGTATTTTAAGTAGTTTTAAGTTATTTAGGTATAATTATTACGAATATTTTACGTATATTTTAGTTTTATTTAGGTTGAGGGTACTTTTAAGTTTTTAAATAAAATAAAATAATGTCTTGAATAACAAGTTTTTTAAAGAATTTTCTTGTTTAGGTTTAAGTAATATTGAATTTTAAATTAAGAGTAGTCTTTACGCCGAAAGGCATTTTTTTAAATATAGTCATAGTATAATTTAGAGCGCCCGTATGGGGCCAGTAAGTTAGTTAAGTTAATATGTAAGCTAGTTGTTTAAGATTTTTTGTCTAGCATTAAGATAGATATAAGAAAATGAAAAAATAAAAAATGAATTAAAATGCAAAAAAAACACTTCTGGATCTCGTTGTGCCTGTTTATTTTTATAAGACCTTTTAAGTTGTTTACTTATTATATATACTTGGTCCTTTTACAAAAAAAAAACCTCTAAATGCTTCTAAATATTTAGAACACAACAAAGATATATATGCATCTATATACATATACAAAAAAAAAAGACTAATTGAATCAGCCGAGATTTGAACTTGAGACGTCTTGATCCCTGAGCGGATGCTCTGACGTCGCACCACGGGAAATTATAAAAACTGATGGTTGTTTGTTCAACTTGTACCAACGGACTTATTTCAACTCAGTTTTAAATGCCGGCGGTGAATTAAATAATTTTTTATGCAGGAATTGGAGGGTTATTCTTTCGATGCACTTTTTATAAATTTTGTCCCTTCATACAGTAGGTGAAGTGAAACTACACTTAAATAAATCGACCTACACTCTGTGTAGGCCGTGTACTTGAATTTATTCATAAAAAAAAAATGTATAAATGCCTATATATATATATCTATATAAGAGGTTTGTTACCTTATTAATTTATTTTTACCACTGATCACTGATTCCCACTGGTTTCCTTTGATATTAACACTAAAAATACTAACTTTTGTTTTGGTAAGTTAGATTAAAAAAAAATCGTTAATGGAGGTTTGCAACTAGGTACTTAATATGGTGGCGGTTATAATCCATATTCGAGTGTTGGAGGAAAGCTTTTCCAAATGGTTTTTCGGAGTTTCATCTCAAATATGGAAAAGTACCTCCAACTACCAACGGTTTGAATTCGTATATGTGTCATATAGATGAACCCTTAGTACTCTTTAAGAGCTGTAAAGGAGAATAAGGTAGGTTGGGATATTTCACAAACATGCAGTTTGTAACAGAGGGCTTTGCGTTTTGATGCCATTCCCAATGTTATCAAAAATGCAAATAGAACCCACGCAACCTCCTTAGCTAATTTCTCGAAATACAAAACGTGGGAGCCGAACCTACTAATTTAGCCGGGAGAAAGAACAGATAGATAAAGACCATATCAGATAAATGTTGTATTGTCATGCCTGATTCATTTGCACTATTGCCTGATATCCTTAGCATGGAAGATACCAATATGTTTACCAGCTAATGTTTCAAGGTCGTACCTACATGCAGTTTCCTACAACACGAAGGACACGAGCTTTCAGAAACTTGGGAAGTAATTTCGCATTTTTGCCTTGGGCAAAATTACTTTGGGTGAAATTCCTGTAGAAAACTTCCTGCCCTACCCTAAAAGACGTTGGCCTTGAACGCATATTGTAAGTAGCTTTTGATTTTTCGTGTGCCTTTTGTAAGTTTCTGGTCAACTTCTGACGTGCAAATACAATTTTTGCTTCCTGTGGTACTATAGTCAGTTCAGGATCAGGAAGTGCTTTTAAATTTCTCAAAATTTTATACGACGAACCATGATTTATCATACTTTGCCCAAACATTGCAAAATATGGCTGACAACCAATTGAATCATGAGAATCTGACCTTAAAGCACAAGCTATGCTTGAAAGATGAGAGTCCCAATTATCTTGTTCGCCCTGTACAAAAACTCTCAGTTTATTTAAAAGATTTCGATTCACCCGCTCCGATATGTTTGCCTGTGGGGAGTAAAAAGCTGTTCGGATATGTTGCACACCATAGTTGGCCAAAAACTTAGCAAACTCAGAAGAAATAAATTGTTTGCCGTTGTCTGAGTGGACGAATTCAGGTGTTCCAAATGCATGGAAAACATCAGCTTCCAGAAATTTGATGATGTTGGCTGAAGTTGATTTCGGAAGCGCTTTCAAGAAGGTATACTTGGAGAAATGATCAACAGCTATAAAAATGACAACGTTTCCGCTTTTTGTACGCGGATATGGGCCAAGAAGATCAATGTACAAACGTTGCATTGGTCGCTCAGATACGATCTGCTTCGTAATTGGGGGCTTTCACGGTTTTGCATACCTCACACTGACTCACATAATCTTTAATTTCTGTCGCCATTTTGGGCCAATAATATTTTTCCCGAATTCTTATATAGGTTTTTGAGAAACCACTATGACACGACAGTTAAGAATCATGGGCCATTTCAATTACTTTGTGAGTCAAGGTGTGAGGTATCCACAACCGCCACAAAGAATCTTCGTTTTCAAGTTCCTCACTCCTGAACCTAACTCTTTTTTATATATATTTGTCGAATACAACTAGATCCGGAAGTGAGGCTTGATTTTTTTCAATTTCATCTCTCCGTAACTGGTACTCAGCAGAATCGAACTCTGGCGAGTCAATGTCAATTTCTTCAACTACAGTGTTGATACAAATCTCTTCCATATCCCCTCTTGAAAGAGCATCCGGCACAGTGTTAAGGGAACCCTTACGGTATTCTATATTAAACCGGAAGCCTTGAAGCTCCAAACTCCATCTTGCGAGCCGACCAGTCAAATCTTTCAATGACATAAGCCATTTCAAACTAGAATGGTCCGTAATGACGCGAAAAGGCAAGCCTTCCACATAAGAACGGAATTTCCGAATGCTGAGCACTGCTGCCAGACATTCCAGCTCTGTAACCGTGTAGTTTTTCTGGGCCTTGTTTAACTTTTTTGACATAAAAGCTATGGGTTTCTCATTGCCATCTGCATCCAATTGGAAGAAAACTCCTCCGACTCCTTCAGAGGACGCATCACACTGAATGGCGAACTCTTTTTTAAAATCAGCTTGAGTTAACACCGGAGCGGAAACTAGGGCTTCTTTCAATTTTTCGAACGCTTCCTTGGCTGTAGATGTCAATTCGAAACTCTTTCGCTTTCTAAGGCAATCGGTTAAAGGAGCTGAAAGATCTGAATAGTTCTTGATAAAACGCCTGTACCAACCCGTCATACCAATAAATCTCCTCACTTGCCTAGCCGTTTTTGGAAGAGGGAAGTTTACCATCGCGTCTATCTTTTCAGGATTAGTTTTTAGCGTGCCTGACCGACGATGTATCCAAGAAACTTGATTTCTCGCATGCAGAACTTGGACTTATTGATGTTGATGGTTAAGTTTGCGCTGCGAAGGCAGGCTGCCAAATCTGTCAATATTTTTATGTGCATTTCAAAATCCGGTGTGCATATTAAAAGATCATCTAAATAAATGAAAACATGTTGTCTAAGTCGGGCCGGAATGACTCGGTCCATTAGCCGACACATTCTCTGTGCGGCGTTACATAACCCTAACGGCATCACATTAAAATGATACAGCGGCCGTCCAGGTACAGTGAATGCCGTTTTTTGTTTTGACTCTTCATCTAACGGAATCTGCCAAAATGCATCTTTAAGATCTAGACCCGTTATGAAATGAGTGTCTTCTAATCTACTGATGATACCTTCAATATGCGACAGCGAATAAGCATCATTAACAGTCTGGCTGTTAAGTTTTCGACTATCCAAACACAGACGTACTTTTCCTGGCTTCTTAACCATAACAATAGGAGAACACCAAGGTGAATTACTTTCCTCAATAACTCCTAGCTCTAACATGCGATCAAGCTCTTTGAAAACTTCCTCCTGCTTCACTGCCGAAAGAGGGTAGTGCTTTGATTTAATTGGTACTGCATCACCAGTATCGATGGTGTGTGTTTCCACATGCGTTCTACCAAGACCTAAATCAGCGAAATTTGGAAAACGACTTTTCACCGAATCTAGCTTGATTTGCTGAATTGAAGTTAATTTGATGAATTCAGACTCTTCAGAATCTTCTTCTTCAAACACATTACTGTCAATTTGGCTCACTTGAGGAGTCAGGTGAAATTCGTTCCAGAAGTTCATACCCAAATAAACCTTTTGCGTCAAGTTAGGAATTACATAGAAAGTAATGGTCTTCGTTACATCATCAAGTGTAGTTGGGATATTACAATATCCGACAATATCATGTGATTTACCATCAGCTGTTTTGACGAAATTTTTGTATGGTAACATTTGAATACCATTTCTTTCTATGAATTCGTAACTTGCCGCTCCCAAAACAGAAATAGATGCGCCACTGTCCAACAAACCAGAAACAAGTTCATCTTTCAGTTTCAACTGCGCGTACATTCTACCGTCTGTTTTGGAAGTTAAGATCGTTTCGAGTATGCACCTCTGGAACTCCTTTCGCTTCTGCTATCTTTCCCTACACTTTTGTACCTGAGCACTTACAATAGGCTTGCCAAAGATTTCGGAACGCCTCCTGTAATAGTCTTTTTTTCTCTCGTGAAGAGATTTCAAAGAAAATACTTTTACAGGATGACTTTCCGAAATAGGAATTTTTCTTTGCAGAATTCTGAGAGGACCATCAGACATTGAAACTTTACCGACATCATCACTTGAACAATCTTTAGACACAACAATCAAACTTGGACTACTATGAGAACATTGATCACTCCTTATCTCAGCTCTGTCTTCTAATTCTGTTTCCTCTGGTCGGAGTAGCTGCCTTGGAATCGATTCTCTCCGACTGTTTTGTCGATCCCTTGACGGTTTCCCTGGTGTTTTTGGCATTCTGGGGTACTCACGCCTTTTTCGCCACAGAGAAAACAGAATAGCTTTCTTTCGTATGACGGACACTGAAAGAAAGAATGACCAATTTTGTCACAGTTCCAACACAAAAGAGAAGAAGATGGTTGACGATAACCACCAGACCTGCTGAATGCTGCGACTTCTTCCGTTACGTCATCTTGCTCAATCTTTTCCTCCAAATGGATTTCATGAACGGTTCTTTGAGCAGTGCGTCTAGCTAAGAAACTTTCGGTTTCTCTTGCTTTAGATTTGAGTTGATCCAAGCTCGTAACACTCGCTGCTAACAACACTTCACCGATCATTTCACGAGCGTTGCTTTTGATGATTTCAATCAGCTTCATTGAATCGAAAGGTTCATTTAAACGGTCATTCAGACCAACGACTGAGCTGAAGAAATCATCAAAAGATTCCTTAAATCCCTGCTTACGAGTGAGCAAGCGCATATAGACGTCGACATCATTTTCTTTGGGGCCGAATTCTCCCTTCAAGGCGATTTTAATTTGGTTCAAGCTAGCAGTGGGATTTTTGCGCAAAAAGGACCAATACCAATCGTTGACTTTTCCTCCCAATAACGAATGGAAATTGGTACAAATTTGCACATCACTGTAGTTTGATGAAGCTTGCAACCTTTCGACCTTGAAGAGAAAATCGGAAATGTTGTCGCTACCGTCATACTTTATGTTCCACCTGTCCAAACGGCATGATTCAGGCGCATACAATGAACCTCGTGAACCAGAAGGTACACTGTGTGCCGTGTCCGGAATAGGTAGAAACATATTTGTTGGCAAATATTTCACTGCTCCTCTAACAATTTGTGGATTAAGGGGCTGCCCAAGTTCAGAAAAATGCTGTTCGGAGCGAGGGTTACTCAGGCTATCAATTTTACCTCTAACCTCGCTCAGAATTGTTCCATTTGTTGGAAAAGACGGACTTGGTTTACCATTATTAATTTATCTATTCGAGTGGCCAAGTCATCTTCACTCTCATTCGCAACACCAGCCGGACCTGCTAGCAAAATTTCCCCTACATCATTGACCGGATGGTCGGACTGGTCATTATGGGTTGACATGATGTCTACCGAATGTTCAAATTCAGAGTCGAGAGAGTCTTCAAAACTAAGACGATTCACCGTCTGGTGGAATCTCTCAGAACTCTGCAAAAAGGTTCGTTCGCTTAAGGACCTTGAAACAGAACGAGTAAAATACCGATGCTTAGAGGATTATAACTCATAAGCTTTATACGAACAGAATATAGCAGCTAAATGAATCACAAATCACAATACTCAGAACTAAAAACACCTATCTGACGGATCTTCACCAAAAGTTACAAGTAAAGATATAAAATAAACAAAGGAAATCAAACAATTGAGAAACAAAAATAAATTGTAGAGACAATGTTTACTTGGCAAGTTAGCCTAAGTGGTAGAGGAGCAGATTTCAGTCGATCTTCAACTGTGAAAGAGTGCGGACGTGTTGACGACTTTCTCAGTGTATACAATAATTTCCGTGTGTTCGAACTGAATTAAATTCAATTATACTTTAAGTGCACTCATTGCACAATTTTTATTGGGAATTTGCCAGGAAAATTTAAAAGGCAAGTTAGCCTATTGGGTAGCGTGGCCGACGACAGTCGATCTTCAACTGTGAAAGAGTGCGGACGTGTTGACGACTTTCTCAGTGTATACAATAATTTTCGTGTGTTCGAACTGAATTAAATTCACTTATACTTTAAGTGCACTCATTGCACAATTTTAAGTGGCAATTTGCCAGGAAATTTTAAAAGGCAAGTTAGCCTAGTGGGTAGCGTGGCCGATATATATGCTTCATGACATGCTCAATGGTAGAAAGTTTGTTGTCAAAAGTGGCAATGTAACTTCTACCACAACATTTGATATTAAAAACGGTCTACAGCAAGGAGCTGTGAACTCGCCGATTCTTTTTAGTATTTACACCAGCGATCTGATAGGTAGTCTCACTCATGCAATTGCGTATGCCGATGACCTTGTAGCGTACAGGACCGGTCCAAAAGTTGAAGTCATTAGAACTCTCTTGCAGCGTGACTTCGACAAGATTCAGCGATATTGTGATGACTGGAAGTTAAAAATTAACTTCCAGAAGTCAGAAACTATCCTGTTTAGAACCCCGTTGTCTAGGGCTTCTAGGGATACAAGAAAGAACTGGAGAAATCTAGTGATCGTTGGACCAAGTGGACATCCACTGGCAAGTAAAGATGTGGTAAAGTACCTTGGCATCTGGCTAGATCAGTATCTATATTTCAATCGACATGTAGATGCTGCTCTGACCAGAGCTAGGGGAGCCTTTGGGTTGACAAGACGGTTGTTCTATAGCAGCCGCCTCGACAGCAGAGTAAAGGTGATTTGCCAATGATTGCCTATGGGTGCCCTGTGTGGTTCAACGTTGCCCCATCTCAAATGGAAAAGATTCGGGTGTTTGAGAGGCAGTGTCTTAGACGCTGCCTTGGATTGCACAGAACACCAGAGTCGGAGTACACACATTACTATGCCAACGAGGTTCTATACAACAGGGCCAATATAAACAGGATAGATAACTTTTTAATCAAGCTGATTCGGGGTCACATTGCAAGAGCGATGACCTCAACCAATGGACTTATTTTTGGGGCTTACTACCCCAATGATGAGTATAGCGAAAGTGTACGTCTTAACGGTTTCATCCCGCCCGAGACATTCCTCTATTTAGACAGTCGTGGGCTGATACAGGATAGATTGGCGGTTCCGTTAATCTACCACGTCAGCCGTAGGACTGTGGATCGGCGACTTCTTTACGATCGGGACGTCGGCTCAGGGAACGGAGCAGAGCGTCTGCGGTTCAGTAGAGCTGTGCCCCTTCGGGACAGAAAGGACTTAATTGAACAAGTCAAAAAATTCTGGTGGTTGGGTGACCACCGTGATATTGAAAGTTGACCACATTATTGCTTTGGCAGACTTACATAGTTCTAAGGTAAATATAGGTAGAGTAGAGTAGGTAGAACAGGACGGTGGCACAAAAAAAAAAAAAAAAAAAAAATTGCTGGTGGCTGTTCTAGTTTTAAGTTATTTTAAGTAGTTTTAATTAGATATAATGTAGTTTAAGTTAGTTTTAATTTAGTTTTAATTAGTTTTATTTAGGTAAAGGGTAGCTTTAAGTTTTATAAAAAATTTAAAAAAACAATGATATAGATAATGAGTTTTTTTTAATAATTTTCTCGTTAGTTTTAAGTTATCATGAATTTTAAATATAAGTTATTTTACGTCGAAAGGAATGGTTTAAGTATAGTCACAGTTTAATTTAGAGCGCCCGCATGGGGCCAGTAAGTTAGTTAAGTTAATATGTAAGCTAGTTGTTTAAGATTTTTTGTCTAGCATTAAGATAGATATAAGAAAATGAAAAATAAAAAATGAATTAAAAATGAAAAAAATGAGCGTGGCCGACGACAGACTGGAAGGGCGTGGGTTCGAGCCAGACCCTGGTCAGGGCTTTTTTTTAAATAAGTTCTGGGAAAAGGTCAACAAAAACCGAGAGGAGAAGGAACAACAGCAAATGATAAAGTCAACGGGGACATCGGAAGATGCTCCCCCAACAACAAGTGAAGCAGCCAAAACATCAGGTGATGCAGCAGCAGCAGTTAAAGTAGCGGTGCCTTCCATTGAAGCCCAGCCAACAACGACAGCGTCATCGGCACATGCCGAAGCTAATACTAGCAGCATAGCGGCTGCAACAACAAGCTTTGCAAAAGGCACGATATCAACACCAGCCGGTGCCATAGCCAATTCAAAGGGAAAGAGAAGGCGTATCATTAGATACAAGCCACAACTCATAAATCGTGCCGATAGGAGCACCAGAGCCAAGTTAGCTAAGGCCTTCGCTCAAGCAAAAATGCAGAGGCATTTAAAAAGCTCCTCCTATGAGGATGACGACACAAAAAACAGTGAACATGATCATGAGGGCGATGACGAGGCAGATGCTGACGACGAAATCGCCAAAGAAGCAAACGACGATGCGACCGTTAAGAAGACATGTGAGCATGACGTCACTGAGGTAGATGCCGAAGACATCGCATACATGTCCGTAGAAGGGGAGGGGCACTACGTGAGTGGCGAGTTGGTGGACCTTTCACCTCCAGAAGAGTCAGAAGATGAGCAGGAAAAAATCGCATCACTGACAGAGCAAATTTCTTCCCTCATGGAAATGGTCAAAGCACTCAAAGTTAAGCAAGAAGCGCGTAGGGAAAAAGAGCGCCTAGTTGCTCTTGAAAGAAATCGACAAAAAATGCTCCAAGAGCAACAAAAAGCAGCACAAATGCAACAGCCTCCTAAGCAACAACAACCTCTCCCGGAAAAGCAGCACAAAAAGAAGCAGCCGACACAGAAACTGCAGACCCAGCAACAGCATCAGCAACCGCAAGTACAGAAAAAACAACAACAGCAACAACAACAAAAACAAATACAACAACAAATACAACAACCACTTCAACAACGACAACGACAACAACAAAAGACACAGAAGCAACAACAGCAGCAAAAACTACAACAACAGCGACAACCGCAGCAATCACAACAGCAGCAGACACAACAGCAGCAGTCACAACAGAAGCAGCAACAGCAACAGCCACAAGCAAAGAAAGGTAAGGTGCCACCAATTAATACCTTCAAAATAGAATTGAAAGACACAATAGAATTATGTAAGTCGGCCATAGGCAACAATTTTATTATTAAAAGGTTGAACGCAGACCGACACGCCATTCATTGCTCTTCGGTCGAGCATTATAAAAAAATAAAAGATCTCCTGTCTCAAACGAAGACAGAATACTACAGTTTCACCCCGAAGGAAGACAAGCTACAAACAGTCCTCCTGAAGGGTATCGAATCCTCTACGGATCCGCAGGAACTCTTAACTGAGCTCCGTCAAGTGGCGAGCGATGATCTCGATTTTATCGGGGTCAGACCGTTTTCCACAGTTAAGGCCAGACGGGAGAAACGGAATTTACCATTCTTCCTCGTTCAGCTCTCGCCCCAAAGCAAGTTGAGTGGTTTAAGGAGTATAACCGTCCTAAACTACCAAATTGTAAGATGGGAAAAATTAAATAGGCAGAGAGACATGCTTCAATGCATGAACTGCCAAGGATACGGCCACGTGGCAGCAAACTGTGGTATGGATCCAGTTTGTGTCAAATGTGGAGATTCCCACAAGATAGGTGAATGTAAGCTCGGAAAAGAGAGGGTCGAAGACAAGACCCAGTTAAAGTGTGCACTTTTCCGAGGCTCCGGGCACCCCGCAAACTATCGGGGATGTCCGAAGTTTCAGGAAATGAAAAAAAACAAAGATCAAAAGAAGACAGTAGAGGTGAGACGCCCTGAAGTACGCCAGACATCAACTTCCGTCAATCCCGCAATTTCTTACGCCCAAATGGCGTCTGGAAAGGGAAAAACGGTGCAGCCTCAACCACAGGTAGCCAAACAGGTCCAAGTGCCTACGGCTCCTGTGCCAGAGGCAGATCTGATGCAGGTGTTGCTGACCATTCATGGTCAGTTAACCGATGTGCAAAAACAGATAAGGGGCCAGTTATAGCTATCAGTAAAACGTATCAGTAAAAATTTTCTTTTGCATTTTTTTATATTTTTGTACACTATTTGAAACAAAAAAAAGATGTGAATCGATAACAAATAACATTAAATAATTTTTTCTTGAAGAAAATCTTTATTTTGATATATATTTTTTGTGAAAAAACCATTTATCTATTTTACTGATGTAAATTCATTTTACGTATCAGCTGACTGTCATTGCACCCAAAATGAAACAAATCGTTCCAATGATGTGCGTTCCAATTTTTTACTGTTCCAACACATCAGTAAAAATTTTACTGAAGCAATTTGCATCCAGAAAATCAGTTCTATAGGTAGGATAGCCTTTTTACTGAGATATTTTTACTGATTGCTATAAACGCTCATACGTAAAAAATTTCAGAATTCATTTGTTCCATCATTTACTGATGGTTTTTACTGATAGCTATAACTGGCCCCTAAGGGAACAGGCGGCTAGGGTGGATTACCTCTACTATATTCTGCCGGCAACGCGAAATGGTTAAAGGCGCGCTGCCTGAGCGACCCTTTAAGATCCTAGCTGTGAATGTAAATTCGCTGATTAGGACCGAACGTAGAGCAAACCTCTTTCATTTGCTGCAAGACCAAAGTCCTGATGTATTTATGGCTAGTGAAACTAAGCTAAACCAGAAACACAAACTGACTAATAATAATTACAATATCGTAAGAAGGGATCGGCCCAACTCCTCTCAAGGGGGTGGGGTCGCAATCTTCATACGAAAGGGCATTAAACATAAGGTTATATATGATGGCGAAGTGCGAAGATTCGGATTGCTAGAAGCCTGCATCATTTGCATTCCTCTCCAGCAGGGGAAAAGAATGTACGCAATCGCGGTGTACGCACCTGACGCACCTCAGCCAGCTAATTTTATCGCAGAACTCGAAAAACTTTTCGAATGCTTAAGACTGAACTTGGATGAGAATTATTATCTCATGGCAGGGGACTTAAACGCCAAACATGTAGATTGGGGAAACCAAATTCAAAATCCTAGAGGGAACCATCTTTTAAATTGGATGGGTCGGTACAGTGTTGAGTGTAGGATCGACCTTCTGGCTACAGATAGACCGTCATTTCCGAGAAGTGGTAGTTTTCTGGATCTTTTACTGCTTGACTCACGACTAGTTATAACTGACGCAACAAATCAACAGACAAGAAACTGTTTACGAACAATTGAATACGACAGTGATCACTGCGGACTTGCCACCGTAATACAGCTTCCGAGCGAACTTGTGGAGTTGGATGAGTTTGTGCCTGTGCACTCTTACAATTTCAGTAAGACGCGCTGGCCACGCTTCTCCAACGCCTTGGCAAGAGAAATACGTGCCAATGACATTTCTCCACCAAATGACAGGAACCTGACGAACGTCGAGATCGACGGTCGAGATCGACGGGTACCTGACTCAAATGGATACGACTATAAAACGAACAATGGACAAAACAATCCCAAAATATAAGGAACAAGACCCTACTGGTTTATACAAGAACGCGACAATCGACGCACTACACCGACAAAAAAGTGGACTGCTGACTAGGTTGAAACTTCTTTACAGACGTTTCACGGACACACGTGATCTGGAGATTAGGACATTGAAGTCGTCGATCAAAACATTAACGTTCTGATTAGACAAAACTATAGATTATCTATTAATTTATATTGGGATAACAGAATTCGAGCTGTTAATTCTAGCGACCCTAGTATGTTTCCCCAAATAAATAAGATATTTAGAAGAAATGATCAAAACGATCTTCCATGTCTTAAACTCCAGAGGACAACAGATAACGAAGACGTACTAACGATTGCGGGAATTGATCCGGAGGGTGCCGTTTTCGATGATAATTATTATATGATAGAAGATCCTCAGGAAAAGGAAGAGGCTGTAGGGGCTGCTTTCCAGCAAGTGTATAAGGTGAATGCTAGCATTCGTCCGAATCATGACCTGGAGAACAGAGCCTTACTGCACAACTTCTACCTTGGAAATAATATAACGCAATGGCGATCTGAGAATACTGGTTTCACCGGGTTCAATGACGAAAACTTGACAAACGCCACCATCGCCGAGCAAAATGGACCCAGTTCATTGTTAATTTCGAAGCAAGAACTTCAGTTAATTTTTCAAACATTAAAGAAAAAGAAATCTGCGGGGGTCGATGGTATACCCAACATTGTGTTACGACATCTCCCTGAGGAAGCCATAGACATTTATACCACACTGTTCAACAACGCATTGAATAATGCATATTATCCAGTGAGTTGGAAGACAGCTGTGGTCCATCCTCTCCCCAAAAAGGGAAAGGACAGCTCCAATCCGGCAAATCTTCGGTCGATAAGTCTTCTTCCAAGTATCAGTAAAGTATTCGAAAAGATTCTCAATAGAGCTCTGTTCAAGTGGGCTGAGGACAAAAATATTATTCCAGATAATCAGTTTGGCTTTAAGGCGGGGCATGACACTATTCATGCCGCGTCTAAGTTAGTTTCTGATGTTCAATGGAACAAAACGAAAAATCAATGCACGGGTGCCGTTCTGGTTGATTTAGAGAAAGCTTTCGACACCGTTTGGTTAGAGGGTCTTTATCTGAAGCTATCTAGATTTGGCATAAGTAAACCACTGTTATATATGCTTCATGACATGCTCACTGGTAGAAAGTTTGTTGTCAAAAGTGGCAATGCAACTTCTACCACAACTTTTGATATTAAAAATGGTCTACAGCAAGGAGCTGTGAACTCACTGATTCTTTTTAGTATTGACACCAGCGATCTGATAGGTAGTCTAACTCATTCAATTGCGTATGCCGATGATCTTGTAGGGTACAGAACGGGTCCAAAAGTTGAAGTCATCAGAATTCTTCTACAGCGTGACTTCGACAAGATTCAGCGATATTGTGATGATTGGAAGTTAAAAATTAACTTTCAGAAATCAGAAACTATCCTATTTAGAACCCCGTTGTCTAGGGCTTCTAGGGATACAAGAAAGAACTGGAGAAATCTAGTGATCGTTGGACCAAGTGGACATCCACTGGCGAGTAAAGATGTGGTAAAGTACCTTGGCATCTGGCTAGATCAGTATCTATATTTCAATCGCCATGTAGATGCTGCGCTGGCCAGAGCTAGGGGAGCCTTTGGGTTGACAAGACGGTTGTTTTATAGCAGCCGCCTTGACAGCAGAGTAAAGGTGATTTGCTACATGGCCCTTATCCGGCCAATGATTGCCTATGGGTGCCCTGTGTGGTTCAACGTTGCCCCATCTCAAATGGAAAAGATTCGGGTGTTTGAGAGGCAGTGTCTTAGACGCTGCCTTGGATTACACAGAACACCAGAGTCGGAGTACACACATTACTATGCCAACGAGGTTCTATACAACAGGGCCAATATAAACAGGATAGATAACTTTTTAATCAAGCTGATTCGGGGTCACATTGCAAGAGCGATGACCTCGACCAATGGACTTATTTTTGGGGCTTACTACCCCAATGATGAGCATAGTGAAAGTGTACGTCTTAACGGTTTCATCCCGCCCGAGACATTCCTCTTTTTAGACAGTCGTGGGCTGATACAGGATAGATTGGCGGTTCCGTTAATCTACCACGTCAGCCGTAGGACTGTGGATCGGCGACTTCTTTACGATCGGGACGTTGGCTCAAGGAACGAAGCAGAGCGTCTGCGGTTCAGTAGAGCTGTGCCCCTTCGGGACAGAAAGGACTTAGTTAAGCAAGTCAAAAAATTCTGGTGGTTGGGTGACCACCGTGATATTGAAAGTTGACCATATTGTTGCTTTGGCCGACTTACATAGTTCTAAGGTAAATATAGGTAGAGTAGGGAGAACAGTGACGGTGGCACAAAAAAAAAAAAAAAGTACATAAGTAAATGTATTTGTGTGTGGGTACTTGCGGTTGCTAATATATATGTATGTGTACATATGTGCATGTGTATGGGCGTACGCGATTGTGCATATGCGTTTGCACAAAAAAAAAAAAAAAATTTCTGGTGGCTGTTCTAGTTTTTAAGGTTTTTTAAGTAGTTATAATTAGATATAATGTAGTTTAAATTAGTTTTAATTTAGTTTTAATTAGTTTTATTTAGGTAAAGGGTAGCTGTAAGTTTTATAAAAAATTCAAAAACAAAGGATATAGAAAATGAGTTTTTTTTAATAATTTTCTCGTTAGTTTTAAGTAATCATGAATTCTAATAATAAGTTATTTTTTCGTCGAAAGACATTTTTTAAGTATAGCCATAGTTTAATTTAGAGCGCCCGTATGGGGCCAGTAAGTTAGTTAAGTTAATATGTAAGCTAGTTGTTTAAGATTTTTTGTCTAGCATTAAGATACATAGATATAAGGAAATGAAAAAATAAAAAATGAATTAAAAATGAAAAAATGAAAAATGAGGAGCAGATTTCAGAGTGGAAGGTCGTGGGTTCGATTCTCACCCCGGGCAAGGCCTTTTTTTAAATAATTTCTGGCAGGAGGTTTCAAAGAGAAGAAAACAACAGCAGCAACAACAAGAAGAGCAGATGGGAAAACCAACGGGGACATCGAAAGATGGTCCCCCAACAACAAGAAAGACAGTTGGAGGAACATCAGGTGATGTGTCATCCGACAGTCAAGTAGCGGGGCCATCAGGCCAAGCACTAAGAGCAACGGTAGCAGGGCAGTCCAAAGCCCAAAAACCAACAACAACAGCAGCAGCAGCAGCAGGACCAGCAAAGCCCAAAGTGGCAACAACAACAAAAACAGCAACGACAACTACAACAACATCGTCATCGGCACGTGCCGAGATCGTAACCAGCAGCATGGCAACTGCAAAGACATCAAGCCCTATTAAAGGGAAAAATGCAGGACCGGCATGTGCCGAAGAACAAGATCCTCTTAAAAGAAGGCGCTATATTAGGTACAAACCAAACCTGATAGTTAAAAAGAGTACCTCAGATGTGGAAGCAGCGCAGAAAATAGGAGGGCGCGGACGTTCAGCCAAGGCCTCGGCTCAGGCAAAAATACAGAGGCAGCTGGATAGCTCCTCCAACGAAGATGACGACAACGAAAACAACGACAAGAACGTAGAAGGCGACGATGAAGCGGAGGTGGATGACGTGCACGTCAAAGAGGCTGACGGAGCGATCGCCGCCGTCAATCCAAATGATAAGGACGCCAGTCTAACCGGCGAAGAAAACGCCGCTGACGATAATGCGGATGACATCTCCTACATGTCTGTGGAAGGAGAAGGACATTACGTCAGTGGCGAGGTAGTTGAGCTGTCCGACGAAGAAGAGGACCAGCAAATCGAGGCTCTGACGGAGCAGATCTCTTCGCTCATAGAGCTTGTTGAAGCGCTCAAGAAGGAGCAGGAGGCAAGACGGGAGAAGGAGCGCATAGTTGCTCTTGAGCAGCGCACCTGCCAACAAGCGCTCCAAGAGCAAGCTTCGCAACAAAAGCAGCTTCCTCATGAACAACAACCACTCCCAGACCAGCAGCAGCCACAGAAGCAGCAGTCAAAAAAGCAGCCACAGAAACAGCTTCATAAGCCACAACAACCGGCTCAGCAACCACAGCATCAGCCTCAGCAACAGCAAGCAAACAAAAACAACAACAACAACAACCACAACAGCAACGACAACAGACACAGAAGCAGCAACAGCAGCAGCAACAACAGCAACAGCAACAACCGCAACAGCAACAACCGCAACAGCAACAACCGCAGCAGTCACAACAGCAGTGTCAGTGTCGATCAAGTACTCGTCGTGAGCGGTCGCGTTGATAACTCTGTGCGCGTGTGTAAAAAAAAAAAATAAAAACAAAAAAAAAAAAAAATAGAAATCAATCACAGCACAGCATCCGACACCACCCATCCTCTCCACCCGAGCTCACTCGTAACTGTTGCTTTCTATGCACTGCAAGCCTCTTGTGAGGCTTATCGCAAGAAGTTTGTGGTGGATGGGTAAGTAGCATTTGTCGAATAATTCTATTGTGTTGTGTATACCTATATATATTAATTTCGTGTACAAACTGTCTTATGGGCATAACACCTAGGACAGTTTGTTTATCATTGATTTGATATGGGCCTACACTGCACAGTTGAACTTAGGTACGTCAAAGTCGATTTTTTTGTGTTTTGTTTTTCAGAATGGTAAGTGATTTTTGTGTTGTCTATTCAAATGTTCGTGGGCTTAGGAAGAATTTCTTTTCTGTGTACGCCCATACTGTGCAATACAGGCCAGCTGTTTTGGCATTAAGTGAGACCCAGGTTGGACAGAATACTGATTTATCAGAATTTTGTTTGGTTGGATATAACTTAGTGCCATTACTTTTTTCCCACCATGGTCTTGTCGTTTATGTTAGAAATGATATTGCTTGCCAGAGCCTTCCCCAATATGGGCATTGTTCTAATACGAACTTTAATTTCCTGTGGCTCAAATTCACTGTCCGCAAGCATATCATTCATTACTGTTTTATTTACAGGAGTCCGAATCTTGACAGCATGTCTACTTGTGATGAGTTAGATGTTCTGTCAGATTCAATTTCCCGAATTGTTTCCCATTGTCCTCACACTGAAGTCGTGATTACGGGCGACTTCAATGTACACAATTCAAGTTGGCTCCGCTATTCTGGCCAGACAACACTCGAAGGAAGGTATACCGAGATCTTTGCTGAGTATAACCATCTTACTCAGCTTGTCGATGAGCCTACCCGTATACCGGATGTTGATGGGCATTCCGCCCATACTCTTGACTTGTTCCTTACTTCCCACCCTGATAAATATACTATTAAAGTAACTTCTCCATTTGGCACCTCGGACCATTGTGTCATTTCAGCTAATTTCTCGATCTCCAACCATCCAGTTAAAGAAAAAATTCCCACTAGGACCGTTTGGCAATACGAGAAAGCCAACTGGGACGGTCTGAATAATTTCTTTCGCAACTTTAACTGGTCATTATGCTTCCTCGATAATGACATTGATGCCAGTGCTGAAATGATTACAGAAGTGATTTTTCTTGGAATGAGAACTTTTGTCCCTCACAGAACAAAATGTATCAAACCAAAAGAAAAGTCTTGGTTTACCGAAGAGTGTAAAGAAGCTATCAGGTTGAAAGAAGTAAGCTTCCGATCCTATAAAGCCAACCCATCTGAGGAAAATCGGAAGAAACATAAACAAGTTAGGAACTCGTGCAACTCCGTTATACACAAAACGAAATTTTTACATGACCAGAAATTACGGCAAAAAATTCTGCAATGTCCCAAAGGCAGTAAAAACTTCTGGTCATTTGTAAAAAACGTCAAGAACTCAACGTCATCATCAGTTCCAACGCTCATCGTCGACAATAATCCAATAGTCAGCTCTTCAGAGAAGGCGAATATGCTCGCAGCTCATTTTGCTGCAAGTTCTACGTTGCCTGCAAGCAACAATGTCCCTCCTGTACTTGAGAACGTTAATTTTTCTATGGGACAGGTATTTTTCCGCACTCGTATAGTAGCAAGAGTTCTTCAAGATCTTGATATACACAAATCCGCTGGCCCGGATGGTATACCCCCTATACTTCTGAAGAGGTGTTCTTCATCGCTGGCAAAACCATTGCGTAAGCTTTTCCATAGCTCCTATCGTTCAGGTATCTTTCCTAGTAAATGGAAAACAGCATTTGTCCAGCCCGTCCCTAAAAAAGGTGATTCCTCCTCCCCCTCCTCCTACCGACCAATTGCACTTACGTCCCTTCTTTCCAAGGTCATGGAAACGCTGATAAATCGTCAGCTCAAGAAATATCTCGAAGATCGGAAGCTTTTAAATGACCGGCAATACGGCTTTCGTAGCAATCGTTCCACTGGTGACCTGATGGCATATCTCACCGAACAGTGGAACAAATCTGTGCATCGCTTTGGCGAAAGCAAGATTATTGCGCTTGATATTTCAAAGGCATTTGATAGAGTTTGGCATGAAGCTCTTTTATCGTAAATGCGTGCATTTGGTATCGATGATACTCTTATTCGTTGGATTAGAAGCTATCTTCTGGACCGTTCAATACAAGTTGTATTAGACGGTTTCAAGTCTGATCTCCACAAAATAAATGCTGGTGTGCCCCAGGGCTCCGTTCTGTCTCCGACTCTCTTTCTCATTTTTATAAATGATCTCTTGTCTGTGACTTCTAATCCATTAAATTGTTTTGCTGACGACTCAACCCTCAGCTTTTCATATACGTTTGATAATTCACGGCCTTCGCCTTCGGACGTGTTATTACAACGAAACCGTATGATAAGCTCATTAAACTCCGATTTAAACAGCATTGTGAATTGGGGTATCAGAAATCGTGTGGAGTTTAATGCGTCGAAAACTCAATGCTGTCTTTTGTCGTTAAAGTTAAACATACCCCCTATGCCATTATCCATGAATGGTACTTGCATCGAGGAGGCCGAAAAGCTTTCAGTACTCGGTATGTGTATCAGTGACAACCTTCGTTGGAATGATCATATACTTGAGATTGCTAAGAATGCTGCAAGATGCTTAGGCTTTCTCAATAGATGCAAGAAGTTTTTCACCCCTTCTGATCTGGCTACAATTTACAAGGCGTTTATACGCCCTAAACTCGAGTATAGTTCCCATCTCTGGGCAGGTGCTTCTCAAACTTTTCTTCACCTGCTCGACAGAGTTCAGAAAAAGGCGTTAAAATTGATAGGAGAGAGAAACATTGAGGAAACATTTCCATCACTCGAACATCGTCGAAATGTTTCTTGTCTTTCTTTATTTTACAGGTTCTTTTATAAAAAATGTTCACTTGAGGTAGCCAGCTGCGTTCCACCCCTTAAACATTTCTCCCGTAACACTCGTCTTGCTAGGAACGCTCATCAGTTTACACTTGAGCCCAATTTCGGTCGTACCGTGAAATATAGAGATTCTTTCTTTAGCCGTACAACACGAATGTGGAATGAATTGCCTGGCACAATTTTTCCTTGCCATTTTGATCTGCAGACATTCAAGATCAATGTTCATCGACACCTCCTTTCCCTTCCTCCCTAAATTCCTATCGCTCGCGCTGTGACTTATCATTAAAAGGGCTATAACAAACCCCTTGAGCGCGTGTGCATTATAAAAAAAAAAAAAAAAAAAAAGCAGCAGACCCAACAGCAGCCGATGCAACAGCAGCAGAGACAACAGCAGCAGTCACAACAACAACAGCAACAACAGCAACAGCCACAAGCAAAGAAAGGTAAGGTGCCACCTATTAATACTTATAAAATGCATATAAAAGACACCATTGAAATATGTAGGTCGGTCATAGGCAACAATTTTATAATTAAGCGGCTAAACGCAGACAGGCATTCCATTCAGTGCTCATCTTTAGAGCACTACAAAAAAGTGAAAGACCTTCTGTCTCAAACTAGAACAGAATATTATAGTTTCACCCCGAAGGAAGACAAGCTTCAAACAGTCCTCCTGAAGGGTATCGAATCCTCTACGGATCCGCAGGCGCTCTTAGCTGAGCTCCGTCAAGTGGCAAGCGACGATCTCGAGTTTATCGGGGTCCGACCGTTCACCACAGTCAAAGCCAGACGGGAGAAACAGAATTTACCATTTTTCCTAGTTTAACTCTCGCCCCAAAGCAAATTGAGTGGTCTAAGGAATATAACAGTCCTGGATTACCAAGTTGTACGATGGGAAAAACTAAATAAGCAGAAAAACATGCTTTAATGCATGAACTGCCAAGGGTTCGGACACGTTGCAGTTAACTGTGGTATGGACCCAGTCTGTGTTAAATGTGGAGATACCCACAAAACAGTGGAGTGTAAACTCGGGCAAGATAGGGTCACAAATATGACCCAGTTAAAATGTGCGCTCTGCCGAGGCTCCGGGCACCCCGCAAACTATCGGGGATGTCCGAAGTTTCAGGAGATAAGGCAAAACAAAGCCCAAAAGAAAACAGTAGAGGTGAGACGCCCTGAAGTACGCCAGAAAACAACTTCCGTCAATCCCGCAATTTCTTACGCCCAAATCGTGTCTGGAAAGGGAAAAACGGTACAGCCTCAACCACAGGTAGCCAAACAGGTCCAAGTGCCTACGGCTCCTGTGCCAGAGGCAGATCTGATGCAGGTGTTGCTGACTATTCATGGTCAGTTAACCGACGTGCAAAAACAGATCAGGGAGCAGGCGGCTAGGGTGGATTACCTCTACTCTTTTCTGCCGGCAACGCGAAATGGTTATAGGCGCGCTGCCTGAGCGACCCTTTAAGATCCTAGCTGTGAATGTAAATTCGCTGATTAGGACCGAACGTAGAGCAAATATCTTTCATTTGCTGCAAGACCAAAGTCCTGATGTGTTTATGGCTAGCGAAACTAAGCTTAACCAGAAACACAAATTGACTAATGATAATTACAATATCGTGCGAAGGGATCGGCCTAACTCCTCTCAAGGGGGTGGGGTCGCAATCTTCATACGAAAGGGCATTAAATTTAAGGTTATATATAATAGTGAAGTGCGAAGATTTGGGCAGCTAGAAGCCTGCATCATTTGCATTGACGCACTACACCGACAAAAAAGTGGACTGCTGACTAGGTTGAAACTTCTTTATACATTGAACTTCTTCTTTACATTGAAGTCGTCGATCAAAAACATTAACTTTCTGATTAGACAAAACTATAGATTATCTATTAATTTATATTGGGATAACAGAATTCGGGCTGTTAATTCTAGCAACCCTAGTATGTTTCCCCAAATAAATAAGATATTAAGAAGAAATGATCAAAACGATCTTCCATGTCTTAAACTCCAGAGGACAACAGATAACGAAGACATACTAACGATTGCGGGAATTGATCCGGAAGGTGCCGTTTTCGATGACAATTTTTATATGATAGAAGATCCTCAGGAAACGGTAGAAGCTGTAGGGGCTGCTTTCCAGCAAGTGTATAAGGTGAATGCTAGCATTCGTCCGAATCATGAACTGGAGAACAGAGCCTTGCTGTACAATTTCTATCTTGGAAATAACATAACGCAATGGCGATCTGAGAATACTGGTTTCACCGGGTTCAATGACGAAAATTTGGCAAACGCCACCATCGCCGAGCGAAATGGACCCAGTTCATTGTTAATTTCGAAGGTAGAACTTCAGTTAATTTTTCAAACATTAAAGAAAAAGAAATCTGCGGGGGTTGATGGTATACCCAACATTGTGTTACGACATCTCCCTGAGGAAGCCATAGACATTTATACCACACTGTTTAACAACGCATTGAATAATGCATATTATCCAGTGAGTTGGAAGACAGCTGTGGTCCATCCTCTCCCCAAAAAGGGAAAGGACAGCTCCAATCCGGCAAATCTTCGGTCGATAAGTCTTCTTCCAAGTATCAGTAAGGTATTCGAAAAGTTTCTCAATAGAGCTCTGTTCAAGCGGGCTGAGGACAAGAATATTATTCCAGACAATCAGTTTGGCTTTAAGGCGGGACATGACACTATTCATGCCGCGTCTAAGTTAGTTTCTGATGTTCAATGGAACAAAGCGAAAAATCAATGCACAGGTGCCGTTCTTGTTGATTTAAAAAGGCTTTCGACACCGTATAGTTAGAGGGTCTTTATCTGAAATTAACCAGATTTAGCATAAGTAAACCACTGTTGTATATGCTTCAGGACATGCTCAATGGTAGAAAGTTTGTTGTCAAAAGTGGCAATGTAACTTTCACCACAACTTTTGATATTAAAAACGGTCTACAGCAAGGAGCTGTGAACTCGCCGATTCTTTTTAGTATTTACACCAGCGATCTGATAGGTAGTCTCACTTATGCGATTGCGTATGCCGATGACCTTGTAGCGTACAGGACGGGTCCAAAAGTTGAAGTCATCAGAATTCTTCTGCAGCGTGACTTCGACAAGATCCAGCGATATTGTGATGACTGGAAGTTAAAAATTAACTTTCAGAAATTGGAAACTATCCCGTTTAGAACCCCTTTGTCTAAGGCTTCTAGGGATACAAGAAAGAACTGGAGAAATCTAGTGATCGTTGGACCAAGTGGACATCCACTGGCGAGTAAAGATGTAGTAAAGTACCTTGGTATCTGGCTAGATCAGTATCTGTATTTCAATCAACATATAGATGCTGCTCTGGCCAGAGCTAGGGGAGCGTTTGCTCTGACAAGACGGTTGTTTTATAGCAGCCGCCTTGAAAACAGGGTGAAGGTGATTTGCTACATGGCCCTCATCCGGCCGATGATTGCCTATGGGTGCCCTGTGTGGTTTAACGTTGCCCCATCTCAAATGGAAAAGATTCGGGTGTTTGAGAGGCAGTGTCTTAGGACCTGTCTTGGATTACACAGAACACCAGAGTCGGAGTACAAACATTATTATGCCAACGAGGTCTTATACAACGGGGCCAATATAAACAGGATAGATAACTTTTTAATTAAGCTGATTCGGGGTCACATTGCAAGAGCGATGACCTCAGCCAATGGACTTATTTTCGGGGCTTATTACCCCAACGACGAATATAGTGAGAGCGTTTGTCTTAACGGTTTCATCCCGCCCGAGACATTCCTCTATTTAGACAGTCGGGGGCTGATACAGGATAGATTGGCGGTTCCGTTAATCTACCACGTCGGCCGTAGAACTGTGGATCGGCGAATCCTGTATGGTCGAGACGTCGGCTCTGGGAACGGAGCAGAGCGTCTGCGGTTCAGTAGAGCTGTGCCCCTTCGGGACAAAAGGGACTTTTATAAGCAAGTTCAAAAATACTGGTGGTTGGGTGACCACCTTGATATTGATGGTTAGTCATAGTTGTTGCCTTGGCCGACCTACGTATTTTTAAGTATTAATAGGTTTTTTATTTTATGTAGGACAGTCAATCATTCATCCACCAGGCCAATGTTATGTTTACAGAACGAAGATCGAATTTTAACCAGTTGATACCATGTAGGTACCTACTTTGTACTTCAGGAACAGTTATGTAGCTATACAGTTCGATTTTAAATTCAGCATAAGCAGTTTTTTTAATTTATAATTATTATATTAACTGCCTGTTGGTAAAATGTAATAGAAAGCCTATTTGGCGCAAAATATCCCTTTGATAATATTTTTATTCGAGCAGTTGTGTTCATAAGGAAATTAGTTTTCTTTAGTTTGTCATCAACAACTAAGCGAAGAGATAATTTTTTTATGTGAGCTATAACAAACACACCAAGTGGCATATTTTCCAAGTGGTATTGCAATAGCTTTCTTAAGGGAACTATAGTTTTCTTTAGTTTGTTGTTAACTACTAAAAGAAGAGATACTTTTCTTATGTGAGCTATAGCTGTCATTAACAAAACAAACCACCTGTCATATTTTCCATGTGGTATAATTATGTACGCGAGCAATAGCTTTCTTAAGGGAACTATAGTTTTCTTTGTTTTAATACTAAGAGATGAGATACTTTGTTTATGTGAGCAATAGCTTTTATTAAGAAACAAATCAATGTAGGCACATTTCAACGTGTACCTATGTACTTTTATGCGAACAATAGCTATCGTTCGGAAATTTTGTGCAAAATAAAGTGTTGTGTTATTGTGTATCTTTTAATATTAAAATTTAGTAAATCGTGAAAACTAAACGTGTCTGTACACATGACATATTGACGAAACATAAAACCAATATAAAAAAAAACTACTACCTGGCGCGGGGAATGTGACAACGACTGCATATAGCCGCATTAAATGTTTAGCAACTTTAAAGAAGTCTTGTAATAACTCTATAGAAGTTATATGGGTTATCGTAAATTTATATATAATAAATTCGACGTATCAACATTATCTTACAATAAAACGTTTTAAAATTTATTATTGTATATAACTAATAGTTACATTTTATAAAACAATGATGGACTTGAATAAATAAAATTCTAAATCACACGTTTTTAATTTGGAAGAAATTATTTTGACTGTTCGAATTGCTTCGATTAACAAGCCTTTTCATTGATTTCGAGTATAAAGCTTTATACAAGCTCTTACATTTAGATTTTGTCTGACTAACGTTGACAAACCTTACAGCGACCTTATGAAAAGCGATTGTATCGTCCCTCCGTATGGCTTGCGAGTATTTTCTGCCAAATGCTTTAAGAAAGCTATCATTTAAAAATTTAAATGAAAAACAGTTAACATCTTTTTATAAGCCTTATGACAACACTAAAGAAATAATAGCTTACTAATTTTTTGAAATTGTACCTTACACAAGTAAAATTGTTAGTTGGGATATTTACGTATATTTTAGTTTTATTTAGGTAAATTTAGTTTTATTTAGGTAAAGGGTAGTTTTAAGTTTTTTATAAAAAATAAATGTCTTGAAAAGCGAGTTTTTAAAAATTTTCTCGTTTAGTTTTAAGTAATTTTGAAATTTAATTTAAGTTAGTTTTTACGCCCAAAGGCATTTAATATATAGTTATAGTATAATTTAGAGCGCCCGTATGGGGCCAGTAAGTTAGTTAAGTTAGTTATATAAGCTAGTTTTTAAGGTTTTTGTCTAGCATTTAAGTTAGTTATAAGTTAAATTGAAAATAAAAACATGAATTAAAAAAAAAAAAATAAATAAAAAAAAAAAAAACACTATAAAAAAAATAACTCTAAACTAAACTAAGCTAAACCAAATAAAATGAAATGTATATGATTATGATATGATGTATGAAAGTAATGAGGTAATTAAATGAAATGAAAATGACCGATGATTGAATTAAATGAAATGATAATGAAAATGATAAAATGTATAAAAGCGATAATTAAATGAAAGTGATGAGGTGATTTAATGAAATGAAAATGATAGATGATTAGATTAAATGAAATGATAATGAAAACAAAATGAATCTATCACTAAATAAACCTATGTAAAACTAAACCTAAAACTTATCTAATATTTATTAAACAGTTTACAAAAAAAAATTTAAGAAAATTATCTTCTACAAACTTAAAAAAAACTTACAATCTACACCTTACTCTAATCTATCAAACTATTACTAAATCACTAACTATCAAAATGAAATAATGAATGAAATAATGACATAATGAATGAATAGATGTATGATGAATTAAAAGAAAAATTTAATAAAAATATATTGCATATAAAAAAAAAATATTAAAATATTTGTTTATCGTAAAAAAACACTCAACTTCACCAACTTAACACAAAGCCACAATTTAAAAATAGATGTTAAAAAAAACTCGCAAAATTACTATTAAAAAATTTAAAAAAAAACTTAAATGCGTTGAAACTTTCTTTTATTTATAAAAAAAAAACTAAATATCATAAATGGATCTGGATGAGAATCACCTACTCTGGAAAGAAGATGAAATATCGGAAACGAAAGATGGCAAAGTTCTACGAGCCGAGATAGAAGAAAAAAAAATTATATAAACCACGTTAACTATTTAAACTAGGTACTCTACGAAAAAAAAAATGCTATCTTTTCTAGGGCGATTTGCAACCAAAACTTGATTACAAATCGACTCTAGAAAATTCGCTTATGTAGATGGAAGGTGCACTTGAAAACTCAACATGAATCATCTGTGGCTCTTCCATCATTATTTTTATTTATATGATGACTTCGCACATCTGGGCATTAATGCCAGCATATAATCTGCCAGATCAGTCGTTCAGCAACCGTGGAAGAGTGCACATCGTTGGCGACTTCCACTGTGTAAATTATACTTAGAGACGCGAGTGTGTAAAATAGTAATTGGTACCTACCATTTTCAAGTAGCAAGTTAGCCTAGGTGGCAGAGTGGCAGACGACAGAATTGAAGGTCGTGGGTTCGAGCCCCATCCCGGGCAAGGTTATTTTTTAAATAACTTTTGGCAAGAAGTTTCAAGGAGAAGAGGTAAACAAGATCAGATGGTCAAGCCAACGGGGACATCGAAAGATGATCCCCCAACAACAACCAAACAAGCTGTGAAATCAGGTGATGGAACAGCAGATCACAATGTACCGGGACCATCCAGAGTCCAAGCAACAACAACTACAGCAGTGGAACCACCCAAAGCTGTAAGGACAACAACAACGACAATGTTAGCGTCATCGACACGTGCCGAAGCCCGCAGAAGTACAGCAGCAAAAACATGCCTTGCAAAAGGCAAATTAGAACTCCAAGATGAGCTCAAGAGAAGAAAACGGATAAAGTACAAACCGAATCTGGTTAAGGTGCGTACACGGCAATCCGGTGGCCGCGGATGTTCTGCTAAGGCGTCAGCACAAGAAAAAATCCAGAAGCAGCTGGACAGCTCTTCCAACGACGACGAAGACAGCAATAACGACAATAACAAGGAAGACGACGACGAGGCTGAGGCTGATGTCGTAATCGTCAATGAGGCTGAAGAAGAAGTCTCTAACAATCCAGAGCCTGTAACAGGCGAAGTAAACATATCCTATATGTCAGAAAAAGGAGAAGGGCACTATGTCAGTGGCGATATAGTGGATCTGACTGATGAAGAAGAGAACGAGCGGATCGAAACACTCACCGAGCAGATTTCTTCGCTCATCGAGTTAGTGGAAGCACTTAAGAAGAAGCAGAAGGTAAGAAGGGAGAAGGAGCGTCAGGTGGCTCTTGAGCAGCGCACCCGTCAAGAAGCGCTCCAAGAGGAACTAGAAGCTAGACAACAGCAGCAGCCTCCGAAACAACAACAACCACTCCCAGTCCAGCAGCAGCAACATTTGACTCAGAAAACACAGCAGCCGCCTCAGCAGCCACAGCATCAGCCTCAGCAGCCTCAACAGCCGCAAGCAAAAAAACAACAACAACAACCACAACAACAACGACAACAGCAACAACAACAGACACAGAATCAGCAACAGCAGCAGCAACAAACGCAACAGCAGAAGTCAGAACAGAAGCAGTCCCAACAGCAGCCGATGCAGCAGCAGCAGAGACAACAGCAGCAGTCACAACAACAACAGCAACAACAGCAACAGCCACAAGCAAAGAAAGGTAAGGTGCCACCTATAAATACTTACAAAATGGAAATAAAAGAAACTATTCAAATATGTAGGTCGGTCGTAGGCAACAATTTTATAATTAAGCGGCTAAACGCAGACAGGCATTCAATTCAGTGCTCTTCTTTAGAGCACTACACAAAAGTTAAAGACCTTCTGTCTCAAACTAAAACGGAGTATTATAGTTTCACCCCAAAGGAAGACAAAATTCAAACAGTCCTCCTGAAGGGTATCGAATCCTCTACGGATCCGCAGGCGCTCTTAGCTGAGCTCCGTCAAGTGGCGAGCGACGATCTCGATTTTATCGGGGTCAGACCGTTTACCACAGTCAAAGCCAGACGGGAGAAACGGAAGTTACCATTCTTCCTAGTTCAGCTCTCGCCCCAAAGCAAATTGAGTGGTCTAAGGAATATAACAGTCCTGGATTACCAAGTTGTACGATGGGAAAAATTAAACAAGCAGAAAGACATGCTTCAATGCATGAACTGCCAAGGGTTTGGACACGTTGCAGTTAACTGTGGTATGGACCCAGTCTGCGTGAAATGTGGAGATACCCACAAAACAGGGGAGTGAAAACTCGGGCAAGATAGGGTCACAGATATGACCCAGTTAAAATGTGCGCTCTGCCGAGGCTCCGGGCACCCCGCAAACTATCGGGGATGTCCGAAGTTTCAGGAGATAAAGCAAAACAAAGCCCAAAGGAAAACAGTTGAGGTGAGACGCCCTGAAGTACGCCAGACAACAACTTCCGTCAATCCCGCAATTTCTTACGCCCAAATGGCGTCTGGAAAGGGAAACACGGTACAGCCTCAACCACAGATCAGGGAGCAGGCGGCTAGGGTGGCTTACCTCTACTCTATTCTGCCGGCAACGCGAAATGGTTAAAGGCGCGCTGCCTGAGCGACCCTTTAAGATCCTAGCTGTGAATGTTAATTCGCTGCAGGGGAAAAGAATGTACGCAATCGCGGTGTACGCACCTGACGCACCTCAGCCAGCTAGTTTTATCGCAGAACTCGAAAAACTTTTTGAATGCTTAAGACTGAACTTGGATGAGAATTATTATCTCATGGCAGGGGACTTAAACGCCAAACATGTAGATTGGGGAAACCAAATACAAAATCCTAGAGGGAACCATCTTTTTAATTGGATGGGTCGATACAGTGTTGAGTGTAGGATCGACCTTCTAGCTACAGATAGACCGTCATTTCCGAGAAGTGGTAGTTTTCTGGATCTTTTACTGCTTGACTCACGACTAGTTATAACTGACGCAACAAATCAACAGACAAGAAACTGTTTACGAACGATTGAATACGACAGTGATCACTGCGGACTTGCCACCGTAATACAGCTTCCGAGCGAACTTGTGGAGTTGGATGAGTATATGCCTGTGCACTCTTACAATTTCAGTAAGACGCGCTGGCCACGCTTCTCCAACGCCTTGGCAAGAGAAATACGTTCCGATGACATTTCTCCACCAAATGACAGAAACCTGACGAACGTCGAGATCGACGGGTTCCTGACTCAAATGGATACGACTATAAAACGAACAATGGACAAAACAATCCCAAAATATAAGGAACAAGACTCTACTGGTTTATACAAGAACGCGACAATCGACGCACTACACCGACAAAAAAGTGGACTGCTGACTAGATTGAAACTTCTGTACAGACGATTCACGGACACACGTGATCTGGAGATTAGGACATTGAAGTCGTCGATCAAAAACATTAACGTTCCGACTAAAATGGATACGACTATAAAACGAACAATGGACAAAACAATCCCAAAATATAAGGAACAAGACTCTACTGGTTTATACAAGAACGCGACAATCGACGCACTACACCGACAAAAAAGTGGACTGCTGACTAGATTGAAACTTCTGTACAGACGATTCACGGACACACGTGATCTGGAGATTAGGACATTGAAGTCGTCGATCAAAAACATTAACGTTCTGATTAGACAAAACTATAGATTATCTATTAATTTATATTGGGATAACAGAATTCGGGCTGTTAATTCTAGCGACCCTAGTATGTTTCCCCAAATAAATAAGATATTTAGAAGAAATGATCAAAACGATCTTCCATGTCTTAAACTCCAGAGGACAACAGATAACGAAGACGTACTAACGATTGCGGGAATTGATCCGGAAGGTGCCGTTTTCGATGATAATTATTATATGATAGAAGATCCTCAGGAGAAGGTAGAGGCTGTGGGGGCTGCTTTCCAGCAAGTGTATAAGGTGAATGCTAGCATTCGTCCGAATCATGACCTGGAGAACAGAGCCCTACTACACAACTTCTACCTTGGAAATAACATAACGCAATGGCGATCTGAGAACACTGGTTTCACCGGGTTCAATGACGAAAACTTGGCAAACGCCACCATCGCCGAGCGAAATGGACCCAGTTCACTGTTAATTTCGAAGGTAGAACTTCAGTTAATTTTTCAAACATTAAAGAAAAAGAAATCTGCGGGGGTCGATGGTATACCCAACATTGTGTTACGACATCTCCCTGAGGAAGCCATAGACATTTATACCACACTGTTCAACAACGCATTGAATAATGCATATTATCCAGTGAGTTGGAAGACAGCTGTGGTCCATCCTCTCCCCAAAAAGGGAAAGGACAGCTCCAATCCGGCAAACCATCGGTCGATAAGTCTTCTTCCAAGTATCAGTAAGGTATTCGAAAAGATTCTCAATAGAGCTCTGTTCAAGTGGGCTGAGGACAAGAATATTATTCCAGACAATCAGTTTGGCTTTAAGGCGGGACATGACACTATTCATGCCGCGTCTAAGTTAGTTTCTGATGTTCAATGGAACAAAGCGAAAAATCAATGCACGGGTGCCGTTCTTGTTGATTTAGAGAAGGCTTTCGACACCGTATGGTTAGAGGGTCTTTATCTGAAATTAATTAGATTTGGCATAAGTAAACCACTGTTATATATGCTTCATGACATGCTCAATGGTAGAAAGTTTGTTGTCAAAAGTGGCAATGTAACTTCCGCCACTACTTTTGATATTAAAAACGGTCTACAGCAAGGAGCTGTGAACTCGCCGATTCTTTTTAGTATTTACACCAGCGATCTGATAGGTAGTCTCACTCATGCGATTGCGTATGCCGATGACCTTGTAGCGTACAGGACGGGTCCAAAAGTTGAAGTCATCAAAAATCTCTTGCAGCGTGACTTCGACCAGATTCAGCGATATTGTGATGACTGGAAGTTAAAAATTAATTTTCAGAAATCAGAAACTATCCTGTTTAGAACCCCTTTGTCTAAGGCTTCTAGGGATACAAGAAAGAACTGGAGAAATCTAGTGATCGTTGGACCAAGTGGACATCCACTGGCGAGCAAAGATGTAGTAAAGTAGCTTGGTATCTGGCTAGATCAGTATCTATATTTCAATCGACATATAGATGCTGCTCTGGCCAGAGCTAGGGGAGCATTTGCTCTGACAAGACGGTTGTTTTATAGCAGCCGCCTTGAAAACAGGGTAAAGGTGGTTTGCTACATGGCCCTCATCCGGCCGATGATTGCCTATGGGTGCCCTGTGTGGTTTAACGTTGCCCCATCTCAAATGGAAAAGATTCGGGTGTTTGAGAGGCAGTGTCTTAGAACCTGTCTTGGATTACACAGAACACCAGAGTCGGAGTACAAACATTATTATGCCAACGAGGTCTTATACAACGGGGCCAATATAAACAGGATAGATAACTTTTTAATTAAGCTGATTCGGGGTCACATTGCAAGAGCGATGACCTCAGCCAATGGACTTATTTTCGGGGCTTATTACCCCAACAACGAATATAGTGAGAGCGTTTGTCTTAACGGTTTCATCCCGCCCGAGACATTCCTCTATTTAGACAGTCGGGGGCTGATACAGGATAGATTGGCGGTTCCGTTAATCTACCACGTCGGCCGTAGAACTGTGGATCGGCGAATCCTGTATGGTCGGGACGTCGGCTCTGGGAACGGAGCAGAGCGTCTGCGGTTCAGTAGAGCTGTGCCCCTTCGAGACAGAAAGGACATGGATAAGCAAATTAAACAATTCTGGTGGTTGGGTGACCACCTTGATATTGATGGTATTTTTAAGTATTAATAGGTATATTTTAGTAGAACAGTGGTGGCACCAAAAAAATATAAAACACATTAAATGGCATTTGTTTGTGTGTATGTGCATTTGGCTGTTAAATATATATATATATATAAATATATATATATTTGTAATCATGTGCGCATATGCATTGACTGCTACGCCACAAAAAAAAAAAAAAAAAAAAAAAAAAAGTGCTGCTGGTGGCTGTTCTAGTTTTAAGTTATTTTAAGTATTTTTAAGTAGTTTTAAGTTATTTAAGTTATTTACGTATATTTACGTATATTTTAGTTTTATTTAAGTTAATTTAGTTTTATTTAGGTAAAGGGTAGTTTTAAGTTTTTTTATATAAAATAAAAATAAATGTCGTGAAAAACGAGTTTTTAAAAATTTTCTCGTTTAGTTTTAAGTAATTTTGAAGTTTAATTTAAGTAAGTTTTTACGCCCAAAGGCATTTTTAATATATAGTTATAGTATAATTTAGAGCGCCCGTATGGGGCCAGTAAATTAGTTAAGTTATTCTGTAAGCTAGTTTTTAAGGTTTTTGTCTAGCATTTAAGTTAGTTATAAGTTAAATTGAAAATAAAAACATGAATTAAAAAAAAAAAAAAAAAAATAATCTGCCAGTTTTATGACTCAGACTTCTTAACACCATGTAAATGTATTTTAGAACTGACCTACCTCATCGCAAACGAAGTACCAAGGTCATGCCTCGGATACTGGGACTTATGAGGAAAGTCAGCTCCTCAAAATCAAAATCAAAACAAAGTAAAAAAAAATTAAAGTTAAAAGAAATCAAAAAAAAAATTAAAAAGATCAATACAAAAAATAAAAAAATTAAAATCAAAAGCTAAAATTAAAATGAATCAAAAAAAAAAGAAAAAAAAAACTAAAATGAAAATTTAAAACTGAAAAATTACTAAAGAAAAAAAATCTAAATGAAATGAAAACAAAACAAGCTACCTATCTCGACCCTTACAGATTTACTACTTTGCAGTAGCGAAACCTCACGTTGCGGGCGCCATTGTTGCGGATTCCTTTCTTGCCATCGGGGTCAGTGCTGGCATGCTTGACCGGCCTACTGCTCGTCGGAGGACGTAGGTACTTGACCCCTATCGGAACCGCGCATACAAAATCATGCCAGTCTTTGCGTCATGGTGTTAAGGACGCGCGAGAAATTTGCCTCTACCCACCCAACCATGGTTGCCGTACTCGCCTTGACAACCCCTTACCTTGCCATCTTCCGCTTCCTCTATCCCATCTTAAACCCTTTCCATTTTAATGATCCTCATCCATAATCCTAAACTTTAAATTAAACCATTTTTAATAGATATTTAAGTTCAACTGACATTTGCAATTTTATTAAGCATTTTAATTGTAACTACAAAACTACTTCTCATATATGTAGGTAATTCACAACAATTTTTGATTTAAGTTTTAACATATATTTATTTTGCTTAGAATTTGCAACTCTTGACCAACATAAAATGAAAAGCAAAAAAAATGAATAACAAAAAAAATTGAAGTAATAATAGGTATTTGCTTTGAGAACTTCGTGTTGTATTTTTATTTCGTTTGTATATGTTTATATGTGTGTGAATATCTTGTTTTAAATATACACAACTTTTAGCATTCGATCTTCAACTGTGAAAGAGTGCGGACGTGTTGACGACTTTCACAGTGTATAAAATAATTTCGGTGTGTTCAAATTGAATTAAATTCACTTACACTTTAAGTGCACTCATTGCACAATTTTTACTGGCAATTTGCCAAGAACATTTAAAAGGCAAGTTAGCCTAGAGGGTAGCGTGGCCGACGATTCAGTCGTTCAGCAACCGTGGAAGATAGCACTTCGTTGGCGACTTTCACTGTGTTCATTTTAACTAGAGACGCGAGTGTTTAAAGTAGATAGTTTAACCTATTTCAAGTGGCAAGTTAGCCTAGGTGGTAGAGTGGCAGACGACGGATCTGGTCGGCGTGGGTTCGAGCCCCACTGTGGTCCTGGCTTTTTTTTAAACAATTTCTGGGAAAAGGTTAATAGAAATCGAGAGCACCTAGAAAGAGAGATGGGAAAACCAACGGGGACATCGAAAGATGGTCCCCCAACAACAAGGAAGGCAGTTGGAGCATCAGGTGATGTGTCATCCGACAGCCAAATAGCGGGGCCATCAGGCCAAGCAACAACAAAAGCAACCAAAGCTCAAAGAGCAACAACAACGACAGAAGCTGGACCATCTATGTCCAAGAAAGCAGCAGCAACAACAACAACGACAACGACAACGACAACAACATCGTCATCGGCACATGCCGAGGTCGGAACTAGCAGCATGGCAACTGCAAAAACGTCGAGCCCTATTAAAGGGAAAAACACAGGACCGGCATGTGTCGAAGAAGCAGACCCATTGAAGAGAAGGCGCTATATAAGATATAAGCCAAATCTGATTGTTAAGAAGAAAACAGCAGATGTTGTAGCAGCCCAGCTAATAGGAGGGCTTGGGCGTTCAGCCAAGTCTTCGGCTCAGGCAAAAATACAGAGGCAGCTGGATAGCTCCTCCAACGACGATGACGACAACAACGGAAACAACGACAAGAACGAAGAAGGCGACGATGAAGCTGAGGCGGATGACATGCCCGTCAAAGAGGCTGCGATCGCTCCCGCCGTCAATCTAAACGATCAGGACGCCATTCTAACAGGCGAAGAAAACGCCGCTGACGTAGATGCTGATGACATCTCCTACATGTCAGTGGAAGGAGAAGGACGTTACGTCAGTGGCGAGATAGTCGAGCTGTCTGACCAAGAAGAGGACCAGCAGATTGAGGCTTTGACGGAGCAGATCTCTTCTCTAATAGAGCTAGTCGAAGCGCTCAAAAAGAAACAGGAGGCAAGACGGGAGAAGGAGCGCATAGTTGCTCTTGAACAGCGCACCTGCCAACAAGCGCTCCAAGAGCAAGCTACGCAACAACAGCAGCCTCCTCAAGAACAACAACCACTCCCAGACCAGCAGCAGCCACAGAAGCAGCAACCAAGGAAGCAGCCACAACAACAGCTTCACAAACAGCAACCGCCTCGGCAACCACAGCATCAGCCTCAGCAGCCACAGGCAAAACAAAAACAACAACCACAACCACAACAACAACGACAACAGACACAGAAGCAGCAACAGCAGCAGAAACAACCACAACAGCAACAACCACAGCAGTCACAACAGCAGCAGACTCAACACCAGCCGACGCAACAACAGCAGAGACAACAGCAGCAGTCACAACAACAGCAACAACAGCAACAGCCACAAGCAAAGAAAGGTAAGGTGCCACCTATTAATACTTTTAAAATGGAAATTAAAGAGACCATAGAGATATGTAGGTCGGTCGTAGGCAACAATTTTATAATTAAGCGGCTAAACGCAGACAGGCATTCTATTCAGTGCTCTTCTTTAGAGCACTACAGAAAAGTTAAAGACCTTCTGTCTCAAACTAAAACTGAGTATTATAGTTTCACCCCAAAGAAAGACAAGCTTCAAACAGTCCTCCTGAAGGGTATCGAATCCTCTACGGATCCGCAGGCGCTCTTAGCTGAGCTCCGTCAAGTGGCGAGCGACGATCTCGATTTTATCGGGGTCAGACCGTTTACCACAGTCAAAGCCAGACGGGAGAAACGGAAGTTACCATTCTTCCTAGTTCAACTCTCGCCCCAAAGCAAATTGAGTGGTCTAAGGAATATAACAGTCCTGGATTACCAAGTTGTACGATGGGAGAAATTAAATAAGCAGAAAGACATGCTGCAATGCATGAACTGCCAAGGGTTTGGACACATTGCAGTTAACTGTGGTATGGACCCAGTCTGCGTTAAATGTGGAGATACCCACAAAACAGGGGAGTGTAAACTCGGGCAAGATAGGGTCACAGATATGACCCAGTTAAAATGTGCGCTCTGCCGAGGCTCCGGTCACCCCGCAAACTATCGGGGATGTCCGAAGTTTCAGGAGATAAAGCAAAACAAAGCCCAAAAGAAAACAGTTGAGGTGAGACGTCCTGAAGTACGCCAGACAACAACTTCCGTCAATCCCGCAATTTCCTATGCCCTAATGGCGTCTGGAAAGGGAAAAACGGTACAGCCTCAACCACAGGTAGCCAAACAGGTCCAAGTGCCTACGGCTCCTGTGCCAGAGGCAGATCTGATGCAGGTGTTGCTGACCATTCATGGTCAGTTAACCGACGTGCAAAAACAGATCAGGGAGCAGGCGGCTAGGGTGGATTACCTCTACTCTATTCTGCCGGCAACGCGAAATGGTTAAAGGCGCGCTGCCTGAGCGACCCTTTAAGATCCTAGCTGTGAATGTAAATTCGCTGATTAGGACCGAACGTAGAGCAAACCTCTTTCATTTGCTGCAAGACCAAAGTCCTGATGTGTTTATGGCTAGCGAAACTAAGCTAAACCAGAAACACAAACTGACTAATAAAAATTACAATATCGTAAGAAGGGATCGGCCCAACTCCTCACAAGGGGGTGGGGTCGCAATCTTCATACGAAAGGGTATTAATCATAAAGTTATATATAATAGTGAAGTGCGAAGATTCGGGTTACTAGAAGCCTGCATCGTTTGCATTCCTCTCCAACAGGGGAAAAGAATGTATGCAATCGCGGTGTACGCACCTGACGCACCTCAGCAAGCTAATTTTATCGCAGAGCTCGAAAAACTTTTCGAATGCTTAAGACTGCACTTGGATGAGAATTATTATCTCATGGCAGGGGACTTAAACGCCAAACATGTAGATTGGGGAAACCAAATACCAAATCCTAGAGGGAACTATCTTTTTAATTGGATGGGTCGATACAGTGTTGAGTGTAGGATCGACCTTCTGGCTACAGATAGACCGTCATTTCCGAGAAGTGGTAGTTTTCTGGATCTTTTACTGCTTGACTCACGACTAGTTATAACTGACGCAACAAATCAACAGACAAGAAACTGTTTACGAACGATTGAATACGACAGTGATCACTGCGGACTTGCCACCGTTATACAGCTTCCGAGCGAAATTGTGGAGTTGGATGAGTATGTGCCTGTGCACTCTTACAATTTCAGTAAGACGCGCTGGCCACGATTCTCCAACGCCTTGGCAAGAGAAATACGTTCCGATGACATTTCTCCACCAAATGACAGAAACCTGACGAACGTCGAGATCGATGGGTTCCTGACTCAAATGGATACGACTATAAAACGAACAATGGACAAAACAATCCCAAAATATAAGGAACAAGACGCTACTGGTTTATACAAGAACGCGACAATCGACGCACTACACCGACAAAAAAGTGGACTGCTGACCAGATTGAAACTTCTGTACAGACGTTTCACGGACACACGTGATCTGGAGATTAGGACATTGAAGTCGTCGATCAAAAACATTAACGTTCTGATTAGACAAAACTATAGATTATCTATTAATTTATATTGGGATAACAGAATTCGGGCTGTTAATTCTAGCGACCCTAGTATGTTTCCCCAAATAAATAAGATATTTAGAAGAAATGATCAAAACGATCTTCCATGTCTTAAACTCCAGAGGACAACAGATAACGAAGACGTACTAACGATTGCGGGAATTGATCCGGAAGGTGCCGTTTTCGATGATAATTATTATATGATAGAAGATCCTCAGGAAAAAGTAGAGGCTGTGGGGGCTGCTTTCCAGCAAGTGTATAAGGTGAATGCTAGCATTCGTCCGAATCATGACCTGGAGAACAGAGCCTTGATGCACAATTTCTATCTTGGAAATAACATAACGCAATGGCGATCTGAGAACACTGGTTTCACCGGGTTCAATGACGAAAATTTGGCAAACGCCACCATCGCCGAGCGAAATGGACCCAGTTCATTCTTAATTTCGAAGGTAGAACTTCAGTTAATTTTCCAAACATTAAAGAAAAAGAAATCTGCGGGGGTCGATGGTATACCCAACATTGTGTTACGACATCTCCCTGAGGAAGCCATAGACATTTATACCACACTCTTCAACAACGCATTGAATAATGCATATTATCCAGTGAGTTGGAAGACAGCTGTGGTCCATCCTCTCCCCAAAAAGGGAAAGGACAGCTCCAATCCGGCAAATTTTCGGTCGATAAGTCTTCTTCCAAGTATCAGTAAGGTATTCGAAAAGATTCTCAATAGAGCTCTGTTCAAGTGGACTGAGGACAAGAATATTATTCCAGACAATCAGTTTGGCTTTAAGGCGGGACATGACACTATTCATGCCGCGTCTAAGTTAGTTTCTGATGTTCAATGGAACAAAACGAAAAATCAATGCACGGGTGCCGTTCTGGTTGATTTAGAGAAGGCTTTCGACACCGTATGGTTAGAGGGTCTTTATCTGAAGCTATCTAGATTTGGCATAAGTAAACCACTGTTATATATGCTTCATGACATGCTCAATGGTAGAAAGTTTGTTGTCAAAAGTGGCAATGTAACCTCTACCACAACTTTTAATATTAAAAACGGTCTACAGCAGGGAGCTGTGAACTCGCCGATTCTTTTTAGTATTTACACCAGCGATCTGATAGGTAGTCTCACTCATGCGATTCCGTATGCCGATGACGTTGTAGCGTACAGGACGGGTCCAAAAGTTGAAGTCATCAGAATTCTCCTGCAGCGTGACTTCGACAAGATTCAGCGATATTGTGATGACTGGAAGTTAAAAATTAACTTTCAGAAATCAGAAACTATCCTGTTTAGAACCCCTTTGTCTAAGGCTTCTAGGGATACAAGAAAGAACTGGAGAAATCTAGTGATCGTTGGACCAAGTGGACATCCACTGGCGAGTAAAGATGTAGTAAAGTACCTTGGTATCTGGCTAGATCAGTATCTATATTTCAATCGACATATAGATGCTGCTCTGGCCAGAGCTAGGGGAGCGTTTGCTCTGACAAGACGGTTGTTTTATAGCAGCCGCCTTGAAAACAGGGTAAAGGTGATTTGCTACATGGCCCTCATCCGGCCGATGATTGCCTATGGGTGCCCTGTGTGGTTTAACGTTGCCCCATCTCAAATGGAAAAGATTCGGGTGTTTGAGAGGCAGTGTCTTAGGACCTGTCTTGGATTACACAGAACACCAGAGTCGGAGTACAAACATTATTATGCCAACGAGGTCTTATACAACGGGGCCAATATAAACAGGATAGATAACTTTTTAATTAAGCTGATTCGGGGTCACATTGCAAGAGCGATGACCTCAGCCAATGGACTTATTTTCGGGGCTTATTACCCCAATGATGAATATAGTGAGAGCGTTTGTCTTAACGGTTTCATCCCGCCCGAGACATTCCTCTATTTAGACAGTCGGGGGCTGATACAGGATAGATTGGCGGTTCCGTTAATCTACCACGTCGGCCGTAGAACTGTGGATCGGCGAATCCTGTATGGTCGAGACGTCGGCTCTGGGAACGGAGCAGAGCGTCTGCGGTTCAGTAGAGCTGTGCCCCTTCGGGACAAAAGGGACTTTTGTAAGCAAGTTCAAAAATACTGGTGGTTGGGTGACCACCTTGATATTGATGGTTAGTCGAAGTTGTTGCCTTGGCTGACCTACGTATTTATAAGGTATAACTAGGTAGATGAAGTAGGACAGTGACGGTGGCACCAAAAAAAGATAAAAAATCCAAAAAATTGCTGTCTGTTGTCTGTGGATATGTGCTTGAGCGCAGACATATGTATATGTGTTAATGTATGGATATGTATGGCGTGTGTGCATGTGCGTAGGCTGATGACAAAAAAAAAAAAAAAAAAAAAAAAAAAAAAAAAAAACGCTGCTGGTGGCTGTTCTAGTTTTAAGTTATTTTAAGTATTTTAAGTAGTTTTAAGTTATTTACGTATATTTACGTATATTTTAGTTTTATTTGGGTTAACTTAGTTTTATTTAGGTAAAGGGTAGTTTTAAGTTTTTATATAAAATAAATGTTATAGGAAAACGAGTTTTTCAAAATTTTCTCGTTTAGTTTAAGTAATATTGAATTTTAATTTAAGTTAGTTTTTACGCCGAAAGGCATTTTTAATATATAGTTATAGTATAATTTAGAGCGCCCGTATGGGGCCAGTAAGTTAGTTAAGTTAATATGTAAGCTAGTTGTTTAAGATTTTTTGTCTAGCATTAAGATAGATATAAGAAAATGGAAAAATAAAAAATGAATTAAAATGCAAAAAAAAAAAAAAAATGCGTGGCCGACGACAGACTGGAAGGGCGTGGGTTCGAGCCCCACCCTGGTCAGGGCTTTTTTTTAAATAAGTTCTGGGAAAAAGTCAACAAAAACAGAGAGCAGAAAGAACAGCAAATGATAAAATCAAAGGGGACATCGGAAGATGATCCCCCAACAACAAGTCAAGCAGCCAAAACATCAGGTGATGCAGCAGCAGCAGTTAAGGTAGCGGTGCCTTCCATAGAAGCCCTGCCAACAACGACAGCGTCATCGGCACGTGCCGAAGTTAGTACAAGCAGCATAGCGACTGCAACAACAAGCTTTGTAAAAGGCACGATTTCAACACCAGTTCGTGCCATAGCAATTACAAAGGAGGATAAAAAGAGAAGTCGTATCATAAGATACAAGCCACACCTTATAAACCGTGCCGATAGGAGAACTAGAGCTAGGTTGGCAAAGGCATCGGCTCAAGCAAAAATGCAGAGCCAGATAGAAAGCTCCTCTTATGAGGATGACGATGTGAAAAACAACGAATATAATGTTGAGGGCGATGACGAGGCAGAGGCTGACGATGAAATCGCTAAAGAAGCTAACGGCGAAAGCAAGAAAGGGGCAGCCGACGATAAGAAGACATGTGAGCAAAACGTCGCTGAGGTAGATGCCGAAGACATTGCTTACATGTCCGTAGAAGGGGAGGGGCACTACGTGAGTGGCGAGTTGGTGGACCTTTCACCTCCAGAAGACTCAGACGATGAGCAAGACAAAATTGCATCACTGACGGAGCAAATTTCTTCCCTCATGGAAATGGTGAAAGCGCTCAAAGTCAAGCAAGAAGCGCGGAGAGAAAAAGAGCGCCTTGTTGCTCTTGAAAATAAAAGACAAAAAGCGCTCCAAGAGCAGCACAATGCAGCAAAACTACAGCAGCCTCCTAAACAACAACCACTCCCAGAACTGCAGCACAAAAAGAAGCAGCCGACACAACAACTGCAGCCCCAGCATCGTCCTCAGCGGACACAGCAACTGCAGCCCCAGCAACAGCATCAGAAACCGCAAATACAGCAACAACAACAAAAGTCACAGAAGAAAAAACAACAGCAACAACAAATACAAAAACAAAAGTCACAGAAGCAACAACAACAGCAGAAACAACAACAGCAGCGACAACCGCAGCAGAAGCAGACACCACAACAACAGTCACAACAGCAACAGCGACAGCAACAGCAACAGCAACAGCAACAGCAACAGCAACAGCAACAGCAACAGCAACAGCCACAAGCAAAGAAAGGTAAGGTGCCACCAATTAATACCTTCAAAATAGAATTAAAAGACACAATAGAGTTATGTAAGTCGGCCATAGGCAACAATTTTATTATTAAAAGGTTGAACGCAGACCGACACGCTATTCATTGCTCTTCGGTCGAGCATTATAAAAAAGTCAAAGATCTCTTGTCTCAAACGAAGACAGAATATTACAGTTTCACCCCGAAGGAAGACAAGCTACAAACAGTCCTCCTGAAGGGTATCGAATCCTCTACGGATCCGCAGGAACTCTTAGCTGAGCTCCGTCAAGTGGCGAGCGATGATCTCGATTTTATCGGGGTCAGACCGTTTTCCACAGTTAAGGCTAGACGGGAGAATCGGAATTTACCATTCTTCCTAGTTCAGCTCTCGCCCCAAAGCAAGTTAAGTGGTTTAAGGAGTATAACCGTCCTAAACTACCAAATTGTAAGATGGGAAAAATTAAATAGGCAGAGAGACATGCTGCAATGCATGAACTGCCAAGGATACGGCCACGTGGCAGCAAACTGTGGTATGGATCCAGTTTGTGTCAAGTGTGGAGAGTCCCACAAGATAGGTAAATGTAAACTCGGAAAAGAGAGGGTCGAAGACAGGACCCAGTTAAAGTGTGCACTTTGCCGAGGCTCCGGGCACCCCGCAAACTATCGCGGATGTCCGAAGTTTCAGGAAATGAAAAAAAACAAAGACCAAAAGAAGACAGTAGAGGTGAGACGCCCTGAAGTACGCCAGACATCAACTTCCGTCAATCCCGCAATTTCTTACGCCCAAATGGCGTCCGGAAAGGGAAAAACGGTACAGCCTCAACCACAAGTAGCCAAACAGGTCCAAGTGCCTACGGCTCCTGTGCCAGAGGCAGATCTGATGCAGGTGTTGCTGACCATTCATGGTCAGTTAACCGACGTGCAAAAACAGATCAGGGAGCAGGCGGCTAGGGTGGATTACCTCTACTCTATTCTGCCGGCAACGCTTAATGGTTAAAGGCGCGCTGCCTGAGCGACCCTTTAAGATCCTAGCTGTGAATGTAAATTCGCTGATTAGGACCGAACGTAGAGCAAACCTCTTTCATTTGCTGCAAGACCAAAGTCCTGATGTGTTTATGGCTAGCGAAACTAAGCTAAATCAGAAACACAAACTGACTAATAAAAATTACAATATCGTAAGAAGGGATCGGCCCAACTCCTCTCAAGGGGGTGGGGTCGCAATCTTCATACGAAAGGGCATTAAACATAAAGTTATATATAATAGTGAAGTGCGAAGATTTGGGCTGCTAGAAGCTTGCATTGTTTGCATTCCTCTCCAGCAAGGGAAAAGAATGTACGCAATCGCGGTGTACGCACCTGACGCACCTCAGCCGGCTAATTTTATCACAGAGCTCGAAAAACTTTTTGAATCCTTAAGACTGAACTTGGATGAGAATTATTATCTCATGGCAGGGGACTTAAACGCCAAATATGTAGATTGGGGAAACCAAATGCAAAATCCTAGAGGGAACCATCTTTTTAATTGGATGGGTCGATACAGTGTTGAGTGTAGGATCGACCTTTTGGCTACAGATAGACCGTCATTTCCGAGAAGTGGTAGTTTTCTGGATCTTTTACTGCTTGACTCACGACTAGTTATAACTGACGCAACAAATCAACTGACAAGAAACTGTTTACGAACAATTGAATATGACAGTGATCACTGCGGACTCGCCACCGTAATACAGCTTCCAAGCGAACTTGTGGAATTGGATGAGTATGTGCCAGCGCACTCTTACAATTTCAGTAAGACGCGTTGGCCACGCTTCTCCAACTCCTTGGCAAGAGAAATACGTTCCGATGACATTTTTCCACCAAATGACAGGAACCTGACGAACGTCGAGATCGACGGGTACCTGACTCAAATGGATACGACTATAAAACGAACAATGGACAGAACAATCCCAAAATATAAGGAACAAGACCCTACTGGCTTATACAAGAACGCGACAATCGACGCACTACACCGACAAAAAAGTGGACTGCTGACTAGGTTGAAACTTCTTTACAGACGTTTCACGGACACACGTGATCTGAAGATTAGGACATTGAAGTCGTTGATCAAGAACATTAATGTTCTGATTAAACAAAATTATAGATTGTCTATTAATTTATATTGGGATAACAGAATTCGGGCCGTTAATTCTAGCGACCCTAGTATGTTTCCTTAAATAAATAAGATATTTAGAAGAAATGATCAAAACGAACTTCCATGTCTTAAACTTCAGAGAACAATAGATAACGAAGACGTACTTACGATTGCGGGAATAGATCCGGAAGGTGCCGTTTTCGATGATAACTTTTTTATGATAGAAGATCCTCAGGAAAAGGTAGAAGCTGTAGGGGCTGCTTTCCAGCAAGTGTATAAGGTGAATGCTAGCAATCGACCGAATCATGACCTGGAAAACAGAGCCTTACTACACAACTTCTACCTTGGAAATAACATAACGCAATGGCGATCTGAGAATACCGGTTTCACCGTGTTCAATGACGAAAATTTGGCAAACGCCACCATCGCCGAGCGAAATGGACCCAGTTCATTGTTAATTTCGAAGGTAGAACTTCAGTTAATTTTTCAAACATTAAAGAAAAAGAAATCTGCGGGGGTCGATGGTATACCCAACATTGTGTTACGACATCTCCCTGAAGAAGCAATAGACATTTATACCACACTGTTCAACAACGCATTGAATAATGCATATTATCCAGTGAGTTGGAAGACAGCTGTGGTCCATCCTCTCCCCAAAAAGGGAAAGGACAGTTCCAATCCGGCAAATCTTCGGTCGATAAGTCTTCTTCCAAGTATCAGTAAGGTATTCGAAAAGATTCTCAATAGAGCTCTGTTCAAGTGGGCTGAGGACAAAAATATTATTCCAGGTAATCAGTTTGGCTTTAAGGCGGGGCATGACACTATTCATGCCGCGTCTAAGTTAGTTTCTGATGTTCAATGGAACAAAACGAAAAATCAATGCACAGGTGCCGTTCTGGTTGATTTAGAGAAGGCTTTCGACACCGTATGGTTAGAGGGTCTTTATCTGAAGCTATCTAGATTTGGCATAAGTAAACCACTGTTATATATGCTTCATGACATGCTCAATGGTAGAAAGTTTGTTGTCAAAAGTGGCAATGTAACCTCTACCACAACTTTTAATATTAAAAACGGTCTACAGCAGGGAGCTGTGAACTCGCCGATTCTTTTTAGTATTTACACCAGCGATCTGATAGGTAGTCTCACTCATGCGATTGCGTATGCCGATGACGTTGTAGCGTACAGGACGGGTCCAAAAGTTGAAGTCATCAAAAATCTCTTGCAGCGTGACTTCGACCAGATTCAGCGATATTGTGATGACTGGAAGTTAAAAATTAATTTTCAGAAATCAGAAACTATCCTGTTTAGAACCCCTTTGTCTAAGGCTTCTAGGGATACAAGAAAGAACTGGAGAAATCTAGTGATCGTTGGACCAAGTGGACATCCACTGGCGAGCAAAGATGTAGTAAAGTAGCTTGGTATCTGGCTAGATCAGTATCTATATTTCAATCGACATATAGATGCTGCTCTGGCCAGAGCTAGGGGAGCATTTGCTCTGACAAGACGGTTGTTTTATAGCAGCCGCCTTGAAAACAGGGTAAAGGTGGTTTGCTACATGGCCCTCATCCGGCCGATGATTGCCTATGGGTGCCCTGTGTGGTTTAACGTTGCCCCATCTCAAATGGAAAAGATTCGGATGTTTGAGAGGCAGTGTCTTAGAACCTGTCTTGGATTACACAGAACACCAGAGTCGGAGTACAAACATTATTATGCCAACGAGGTCTTATACAACGGGGCCAATATAAACAGGATAGATAACTTTTTAATTAAGCTGATTCGGGGTCACATTGCAAGAGCGATGACCTCAGCCAATGGACTTATTTTCGGGGCTTATTACCCCAACAACGAATATAGTGAGAGCGTTTGTCTTAACGGTTTCATCCCGCCCGAGACATTCCTCTATTTAGACAGTCGGGGGCTGATACAGGATAGATTGTCGGTTCCGTTAATCTACCACGTCGGCCGTAGAACTGTGGATCGGCGAATCCTGTATGGTCGGGACGTCGGCTCTGGGAACGGAGCAGAGCGTCTGCGGTTCAGTAGAGCTGTGCCCCTTCGGGACAGAAAGGACATGGATAGGCAAATTAAACAATTCTGGTGGTTGGGTGACCACCTTGATATTGATGGTATTTTTAAGTATTAATAGGTATATTTTAGTAGAACAGTGGTGGCACCAAAAAAAATATAAAACACATTAAATGGCATTTGTTTGTGTGTATGTGCATTTGGCTGTTAAATATATATATATATATAAATATATATATATTTGTAAGCATGTGCGCATATGCATTGGCTGCTACGCCACAAAAAAAAAAAAAAAAAAAGTGCTGCTGGTGGCTGTTCTAGTTTTAAGTTATTTTAAGTATTTTTAAGTAGTTTTAAGTTATTTAAGTTATTTACGTATATTTACGTATATTTTAGTTTTATTTAGGTTAATTTAGTTTTATTTAGGTAAAGGGTAGTTTTAAGTTTTTGTATATAAAATAAAAATAAATGTCGTGAAAAACGAGTTTTTAAAAATTTTCTCGTTTAGTTTTAAGTAATTTTGAAGTTTAATTTAAGTTAGTTTTTACGCCCAAAGGCATTTTTAATATATAGTTATAGTATAATTTAGAGCGCCCGTATGGGGCCAGTAAGTTAGTTAAGTTATTCTGTAAGCTAGTTTTTAAGGTTTTTGTCTAGCATTTAAGTTAGTTATAAGTTAAATTGAAAATAAAAACATGAATTAAAAAAAAAAAAAAATAATAATCTGCCAGCTTTATGACTCAGCCTTCTAAACACCATTTATGTGTATTTTAGAACTGACCTACCTCATCGCAAACGAAGTACCAAGGTCATGCCTCGGATACTGGGACTTATGAGGAAAGTCAGCTCCTCAAAATCAAAATCAAAACAAAGTAAAAAAAAATTAAAGTTAAAAGAAATCAAAAAAAAAAATTAAAAAGATCAATACAAAAAATAAAAAAATTAAAATCAAAAGCTAAAATTAAAATGAATAAAAAAAAAAGAAAAAAAAACTAAAATGAAAATTTAAAACTGAAAAATTACTAAAGAAAAAAAATCTAAATGAAATGAAAACAAAACAAGCTACCTATCTCGACCCTTACAGATTTACTACTTTGCAGTAGCGAAACCTCACGTTGCGGGCGCCATTGTTGCGGATTCCTTTCTTGCCATCGGGGTCAGTGCTGGCATGCTTGACCGGCCTACTGCTCGTCGGAGGACGTAGGTAATTGACCCCTATCGGAACCGCGCATACAAAATCATGCCAGTCTTTGCGTCATGGTGTTAAGGACGCGCGAGAAATTTGCCTCTACCCACCCAACCATGGTTGCCGTACTCGCCTTGACAACCCCTTACCTTGCCATCTTCCGCTTCCTCTATCCCATCTTAAACCCTTTCCATTTTAATGATCCTCATCCATAATCCTAAACTTTAAATTAAACCATTTTTAATAGATATTTAAGTTCAACTGACATTTGCAATTTTATTAAGCATTTTAATTGTAACTACAAAACTACTTCTCATATATGTAGGTAATTCACAACAATTTTTGATTTAAGTTTTAACATATATTTATTTTGCTTAGAATTTGCAACTCTTGACCAACATAAAATGAAAAGCAAAAAAAATGAATAACAAAAAAAATTGAAGTAATAATAGGTATTTGCTTTGAGAACTTCGTGTTGTATTTTTATTTCGTTTGTATATGTTTATATGTGTGTGAATATCTTGTTTTAAATATACACAACTTTTAGCATTCGATCTTCAACTGTGAAAGAGTGCGGACGTGTTGACGACTTTCACAGTGTATAAAATAATTTCGGTGTGTTCAAATTGAATTAAATTCACTTACACTTTAAGTACACTCATTGCACAATTTTTACTGGCAATTTGCCAAGAACATTTAAAAGGCAAGTTAGCCTAGAGGGTAGCGTGGCCGACGATTCAGTCGTTCAGCAACCGTGGAAGATAGCACTTCGTTGGCGACTTTCACTGTGTTCATTTTAACTAGAGACGCGAGTGTTTAAAGTAGATAGTTTAACCTATCATTTTCAAGTGGCAAGTTAGCCTAGGTGGTAGAGTGGCAGACGACGGATCTGGTCGGCGTGGGTTCGAGCCCCACTGTGGTCCTGGCTTTTTTTTAAACAATTTCTGGGAAAAGGTTAATAGAAATCGAGAGCACCTAGAAAGAGAGATGGGAAAACCAACGGGGACATCGAAAGATGGTCCCCCAACAACAAGGAAGGCAGTTGGAGCATCAGGTGATGTGTCATCCGACAGCCAAATAGCGGGGCCATCAGGCCAAGCAACAACAAAAGCAACCAAAGCTCAAAGAGCAACAACAACGACAGAAGCTGGACCATCTATGTCCAAGAAAGCAGCAGCAACAACAACAACGACAACGACAACGACAACAACATCGTCATCGGCACATGCCGAGGTCGGAACTAGCAGCATGGCAACTGCAAAAACGTCGAGCCCTATTAAAGGGAAAAACACAGGACCGGCATGTGTCGAAGAAGCAGACCCATTGAAGAGAAGGCGCTATATAAGATATAAGCCAAATCTGATTGTTAAGAAGAAAACAGCAGATGTTGTAGCAGCCCAGCTAATAGGAGGGCTTGGGCGTTCAGCCAAGTCTTCGGCTCAGGCAAAAATACAGAGGCAGCTGGATAGCTCCTCCAACGACGATGACGACAACAACGGAAACAACGACAAGAACGAAGAAGGCGACGATGAAGCTGAGGCGGATGACATGCCCGTCAAAGAGGCTGCGATCGCTCCCGCCGTCAATCTAAACGATCAGGACGCCATTCTAACAGGCGAAGAAAACGCCGCTGACGTAGATGCTGATGACATCTCCTACATGTCAGTGGAAGGAGAAGGACGTTACGTCAGTGGCGAGATAGTCGAGCTGTCTGACCAAGAAGAGGACCAGCAGATTGAGGCTTTGACGGAGCAGATCTCTTCTCTAATAGAGCTAGTCGAAGCGCTCAAAAAGAAACAGGAGGCAAGACGGGAGAAGGAGCGCATAGTTGCTCTTGAACAGCGCACCCGCCAACAAGCGCTCCAAGAGCAAGCTACGCAACAACAGCAGCCTCCTCAAGAACAACAACCACTCCCAGACCAGCAGCAGCCACAGAAGCAGCAACCAAGGAAGCAGCCACAACAACAGCTTCACAAACAGCAACCGCCTCGGCAACCACAGCATCAGCCTCAGCAGCCACAGGCAAAACAAAAACAACAACCACAACCACAACAACAACGACAACAGACACAGAAGCAGCAACAGCAGCAGAAACAACCACAACAGCAACAACCACAGCAGTCACAACAGCAGCAGACTCAACACCAGCCGACGCAACAACAGCAGAGACAACAGCAGCAGTCACAACAACAGCAACAACAGCAACAGCCACAAGCAAAGAAAGGTAAGGTGCCACCTATTAATACTTTTAAAATGGAAATTAAAGAGACCATAGAGATATGTAGGTCGGTCGTAGGCAACAATTTTATAATTAAGCGGCTAAACGCAGACAGGCATTCTATTCAGTGCTCTTCTTTAGAGCACTACAGAAAAGTTAAAGACCTTCTGTCTCAAACTAAAACTGAGTATTATAGTTTCACCCCAAAGGAAGACAAGCTTCAAACAGTCCTCCTGAAGGGTATCGAATCCTCTACGGATCCGCAGGCGCTCTTAGCTGAGCTCCGTCAAGTGGCGAGCGACGATCTCGATTTTATCGGGGTCAGACCGTTTACCACAGTCAAAGCCAGACGGGAGAAACGGAAGTTACCATTCTTCCTAGTTCAACTCTCGCCCCAAAGCAAATTGAGTGGTCTAAGGAATATAACAGTCCTGGATTACCAAGTTGTACGATGGGAGAAATTAAATAAGCAGAAAGACATGCTGCAATGCATGAACTGCCAAGGGTTTGGACACATTGCAGTTAACTGTGGTATGGACCCAGTCTGCGTTAAATGTGGAGATACCCACAAAACAGGGGAGTGTAAACTCGGGCAAGATAGGGTCACAGATATGACCCAGTTAAAATGTGCGCTCTGCCGAGGCTCCGGGCACCCCGCAAACTATCGGGGATGTCCGAAGTTTCAGGAGATAAAGCAAAACAAAGCCCAAAAGAAAACAGTTGAGGTGAGACGTCCTGAAGTACGCCAGACAACAACTTCCGTCAATCCCGCAATTTCCTATGCCCTAATGGCGTCTGGAAAGGGAAAAACGGTACAGCCTCAACCACAGGTAGCCAAACAGGTCCAAGTGCCTACGGCTCCTGTGCCAGAGGCAGATCTGATGCAGGTGTTGCTGACCATTCATGGTCAGTTAACCGACGTGCAAAAACAGATCAGGGAGCAGGCGGCTAGGGTGGATTACCTCTACTCTATTCTGCCGGCAACGCGAAATGGTTAAAGGCGCGCTGCCTGAGCGACCCTTTGAGATCCTAGCTGTGAATGTAAATTCGCTGATTAGGACCGAACGTAGAGCAAATCTCTTTCATTTGCTGCAAGACCAAAGTCCTGATGTGTTTATGGCTAGCGAAACTAAGCTTAATCAGAAACACAAACTGACTAATAATAATTACAATATCGTGCGAAGGGATCGGCCTAACTCCTCTCAAGGGGGTGGGGTCGCAATCTTTATACGAAAGGGCATTAAATTTAAGGTTATATATAATAGTGAAGTGCGAAGATTTGGGCAGTTAGAAGCCTGCGTCATTTGCATTCCGCTCCTTCAGGGGAAAAGAATGTACGTGATCGCGGCGTACGCACCCGAAGCACCTCAGCCTGCTAATTTTATCGCAGAACTCGAAAAACTTTTCGAATGCTTAAGACTGCACTTGGATGAAAATTATTATCTAATGGCAGGAGATTTGAACGCCAAACATGAAGATTGGGGAAATCAAATTCAAAATCCGAGAGGGTACCATTTATTTAATTGGATGGGTCGTCACAGTGTTGAGTGTAGGATCGATCTTTTTGCGACAGATAGACCTTCGTTTCCTAGGAGCGGTGGCTTTCTGGATCTTTTACTGCTTGACTCACGACTTGTTATAACTGACGCAACAAATCAACAGACAAGAAACTGTTTACGAACAATCGAATACGACAGCGATCACTGCGGACTTGCCACCGTAATACAGCTTCCGAGCGAACTTGTGGAATTGGATGAGTATGTGCCTGTGCACTCTTACAATTTCAGTAAGACGCGCTGGCCACGCTTCTCCAACGCCTTGGCAAGAGAAATACGTTCCGAGGACATTTCTCCACCAAATGACAGAAACCTGACGAACCTCGAGATCGACGGGTTTCTGACTCAAATGGATACGACTATAAAACGAACAATGGACAAAACAATCCCAAAATATAAGGAACAAGACCCAAACGGTTTATACAAGAACGCGACAATCGACGCACTACACCGACAAAAAAGTGGACTGCTGACTAGGTTGAAACTTCTTTATAGACGTTTCACGGACACACGTGATCTGGAGATTAGGACATTGAAGTCGTCGATCAAAAACATTAACGTTCTGATTAGACAAAACTATAGATTATCTATTAATTTATATTGGGATAACAGAATTCGGGCTGTTAATTCTAGCGACCCTAGTATGTTTCCCCAAATAAATAAGATATTTAGAAAAAATGATCAAAACGATCTTCCATGTCTTAAACTCCAGAGGACAACAGATAACGAAGACGTACTAACGATTGCGGGAATTGATCCGGAAGGTGCCGTTTTCGATGACAATTTTTATATGATAGAAGATCCTCAGGAAAAGGTGGAAGCTGTAGGGGCTGCTTTCCAGCAAGTGTATAAGGTGAATGCTAGCATTCGTCCGAATCATGACCTGGAGAACAGAGCCTTACTGCACAACTTCTACCTTGGAAATAACATAACGCAATGGCGATCTGAGAATACTGGTTTCACCGGGTTCAATGACGAAAACTTGGCAAACGCCACCATCGCCGAGCGAAATGGACCCAGTTCATTGTTAATTTCGAAGGTAGAACTTCAGTTAATTTTTCAAACATTAAAGAAAAAGAAATCTGCGGGGGTCGATGGTATAATTTTTCAAACATTAAAGAAAAAGAAATCTGCGGGGGTCGATGGTATACCCAACATTGTGTTACGACATCTCCCTGAGGAAGCCATAGACATTTATACCACACTGTTTAACAACGCATTGAATAATGCATATTATCCAGTGAGTTGGAAGACAGCTGTGGTCCATCCTCTCCCCAAAAAGGGAAAGGACAGCTCCAATCCGGCAAATCTTCGGTCGATAAGTCTTCTTCCAAGTATCAGTAAGGTATTCGAAAAGATTCTCAATAGAGCTCTGTTCAAGTGGGCTGAGGACAAGAATATTATTCCAGACAATCAGTTTGGCTTTAAGGCGGGACATGACACTATTCATGCCGCGTCTAAGTTAGTTTCTGATGTTCAATGGAACAAAGCGAAAAATCAATGCACGGGTGCCGTTCTTGTTGATTTAGAGAAGGCTTTCGACACCGTATGGTTAGAGGGTCTTTATCTGAAATTAACTAGATTTGGCATAAGTAAACCACTGTTATATATGCTTCATGACATGCTCAATGGTAGAAAGTTTGTTGTCAAAAGTGGCAATGTAACTTCTACCACAACATTTGATATTAAAAACGGTCTACAGCAAGGAGCTGTGAACTCGCCGATTCTTTTTAGTATTTACACCAGCGATCTGATAGGTAGTCTCACTCATGCGATTGCGTATGCCGATGACCTTGTAGCGTACAGGACGGGTCCAAAAGTTGAAGTCATCAGAATTCTCTTGCAGCGTGACTTCGACAAGATTCAGCGATATTGTGATGACTGGAAGTTAAAAATTAACTTTCAGAAATCAGAAACTATCCTGTTTAGAACCCCTTTGTCTAGGGCTTCTAGGGATACAAGAAAGAACTGGAGAAATCTAGTGATCGTTGGACCAAGTGGACATCCACTGGCGAGTAAAGATGTAGTAAAGTACCTTGGTATCTGGCTAGATCAGTATCTATATTTCAATCGACATATAGATGCTGCTCTGGCCAGAGCCAGGGGAGCGTTTGCTCTGACAAGACGGTTGTTTTATAGCAGCCGCCTTGAAAACAGAGTGAAGGTGATTTGCTACATGGCCCTCATCCGGCCGATGATTGCCTATGGGTGCCCTGTGTGGTTTAACGTTGCCCCATCTCAAATGGAAAAGATTCGGGTGTTTGAGAGGCAGTGTCTTAGGACCTGTCTTGGATTACACAGAACACCAGAGTCGGAGTACAAACATTATTATGCCAACGAGGTCTTATACAACGGGGCCAATATAAACAGGATAGATAACTTTTTAATTAAGCTGATTCGGGGTCACATTGCAAGAGCGATGACCTCAGCCAATGGACTTATTTTCGGGGCTTATTACCCCAATGAAGAATATAGTGAGAGCGTTTGTCTTAACGGTTTCATCCCGCCCGAGACATTCCTCTATTTAGACAGTCGGGGGCTGATACAGGATAGATTGGCGGTTCCGTTAATCTACCACGTCGGCCGTAGAACTGTGGATCGGCGAATCCTGTATGGTCGAGACGTCGGCTCTGGGAACGGAGCAGAGCGTCTGCGGTTCAGTAGAGCTGTGCCCCTTCGGGACAAAAGGGACTTTTGTAAGCAAGTTCAAAAATACTGGTGGTTGGGTGACCACCTTGATATTGATGGTTAGTCGAAGTTGTTGCCTTGGCTGACCTACGTATTTATAAGGTATAACTAGGTAGATGAAGTAGGACAGTGACGGTGGCACCAAAAAAAGATAAAAAATCCAAAAAATTGCTGTCTGTTGTCTGTGGATATGTGCTTGAGCGCAGACATATGTATATGTGTTAATGTATGGATATGTATGGCGTGTGTGCATGTGCGTAGGCTGATGACAAAAAAAAAAAAAAAAAAAAAAAAAAAAAAAAAAAAAAAAAAAACGCTGCTGGTGGCTGTTCTAGTTTTAAGTTATTTTAAGTATTTTTAAGTAGTTTTAAGTTAATTACGTATATTTACGTATATTTTAGTTTTATTTAGGTTAATTTAGTTTTATTTAGGTACAGGGTAGTTTTAAGTTTTTAAATAAAAAATGTCATAGAAAAACAAGTTTTTTTAAGGAATTTTCTTGTTTAGCTTTAAGTAATATAGATTTTAATTTAATTTACATTTGAATTTACGCCGAAAGGCATTTTTAATATATAGCTATAGTATAATTTAGAGCGCCCGTATGGGGCCAGTAAGTTAGTTAAGTTATTCTGTAAGCTAGTTTTTAAGATTTTTGTCTAGCATTTAAGTTAGTTATAAGTTAAATGGAAAATAAAAATGAATTAAAAAAAAAAAAAAAAAAAAAAGCGTGGCCGACAACAGACTGGAAGGGCGTGGGTTCGAGCCCCACCCTGGTCAGGGCTTTTTTTTAAATTAGTTCTGGGAAAAAGTCAACAAAAACAGAGAGCAGAAAGAACAGCAAATGATAAAATCAAAGGGGACATCGGAAGATGATCCCCCAACAACAAGTCAAGCAGCCAAAACATCAGGTGATGCAGCAGCAGCAGTTAAGGTAGCGGTGCCTTCCATAGAAGCCCTGCCAACAACGACAGCGTCATCGGCACGTGCCGAAGTTAGTACAAGCAGCATAGCGACTGCAACAACAAGCTTTGTAAAAGGCACGATTTCAACACCAGTTCGTGCCATAGCAATTACAAAGGAGGATAAAAAGAGAAGGCGTATCATAAGATACAAGCCACACCTTATAAGCCGTGCCGATAGAAGAACTAGAGCTAGGTTGGCTAAGGCATTGGCTCAAGCCAAAATGCAGAGCCAGATAGAAAGCTCCTCTTATGAGGATGACGATGTGAAAAACAACGAATATAATGTTGAGGGCGATGACGAGGCAGAGGCTGACGATGAAATCGCTAAAGAAGCTAACGGCGAAAGCAAGAAAGGGGCAGCCGACGATAAGAAGACATGTGAGCAAAACGTCGCTGAGGTAGATGCCGAAGACATTGCTTACATGTCCGTAGAAGGGGAGGGGCACTACGTGAGTGGCGAGTTGGTGGACCTTTCACCTCCAGAAGACTCAGACGATGAGCAAGACAAAATTGCATCACTGACGGAGCAAATTTCTTCCCTCATGGAAATGGTGAAAGCGCTCAAAGTCAAGCAAGAAGCGCGGAGAGAAAAAGAGCGCCTTGTTGCTCTTGAAAATAAAAGACAAAAAGCGCTCCAAGAGCAGCACAATGCAGCAAAACTACAGCAGCCTCCTAAACAACAACCACTCCCAGAACTGCAGCACAAAAAGAAGCAGCCGACACAACAACTGCAGCCCCAGCATCGTCCTCAGCGGACACAGCAACTGCAGCCCCAGCAACAGCATCAGCAACCGCAAATACAGCAACAACAACAAAAGTCACAGAAGCAACAACAACAGCAACAACAAATACAACAACAAAAGTCACAGAAGCAACAACAACAGCAGAAACAACAACAGCAGCGACAACCGCAGCAGAAGCAGACACCACAACAACAGTCACAACAGCAACAGCGACAGCAACAGCAACAGCAACAGCAACAGCAACAGCAACAGCAACAGCAACAGCAACAGCAACAGCAACAGCAACAGCAACAGCAACAGCAACAGCAACAGCAACAGCAACAGCAACAGCAACAGCAACAGCAACAGCAACAGCAACAGCAACAGCAACAGCAACAGCAACAGCAACAGCAACAGCAACAGCAACAGCAACAGCAACAGCAACAGCAACAGCAACAGCAACAGCAACAGCAACAGCAACAGCAACAGCAACAGCAACAGCAACAGCAACAGCAACAGCAACAGCAACAGCAACAGCAACAGCAACAGCAACAGCAACAGCAACAGCAACAGCAACAGCAACAGCAACAGCAACAGCAACAGCAACAGCAACAGCAACAGCAACAGCAACAGCAACAGCAACAGCAACAGCAACAGCAACAGCAACAGCAACAGCAACAGCAACAGCAACAGCAACAGCAACAGCAACAGCAACAGCAACAGCAACAGCAACAGCAACAGCAACAGCAACAGCAACAGCAACAGCAACAGCAACAGCAACAGCAACAGCAACAGCAACAGCAACAGCAACAGCAACAGCAACAGCAACAGCAACAGCAACAGCAACAGCAACAGCAACAGCAACAGCAACAGCAACAGCAACAGCAACAGCAACAGCAACAGCAACAGCAACAGCAACAGCAACAGCAACAGCAACAGCAACAGCAACAGCAACAGCAACAGCAACAGCAACAGCAACAGCAACAGCAACAGCAACAGCAACAGCCACAAGCAAAGAAAGGTAAGGTGTCACCAATTAATACCTTCAAAATAGAATTAAAAGACACAATAGAGTTATGTAAGTCGGCCATAGGCAACAATTTTATTATTAAAAGGTTGAACGCAGACCGACACGCTATTCATTGCTCTTCGGTCGAGCATAAAAAAGTCAAAGATCTCTTGTCTCAAACGAAGACAGAATATTACAGTTTCACCCCGAAGGAAGACAAGCTACAAACAGTCCTCCTGAAGGGTATCGAATCCTCTACGGATCCGCAGGAACTCTTAGCTGAGCTCCGTCAAGTGGCGAGCGATGATCTCGATTTTATCGGGGTCAGACCGTTTTCCACAGTTAAGGCTAGACGGGAGAATCGGAATTTACCATTCTTCCTAGTTCAGCTCTCGCCCCAAAGCAAGTTAAGTGGTTTAAGGAGTATAACCGTCCTAAACTACCAAATTGTAAGATGGGAAAAATTAAATAGGCAGAGAGACATGCTGCAATGCATGAACTGCCAAGGATACGGCCACGTGGCAGCAAACTGTGGTATGGATCCAGTTTGTGTCAAGTGTGGAGAGTCCCACAAGATAGGTGAATGTAAACTCGGAAAAGAGAGGGTCGAAGACAGGACCCAGTTAAAGTGTGCACTTTGCCGAGGCTCCGGGCACCCCGCAAACTATCGCGGATGTCCGAAGTTTCAGGAAATGAAAAAAAACAAAGACCAAAAGAAGACAGTAGAGGTGAGACGCCCTGAAGTACGCCAGACATCAACTTCCGTCAATCCCGCAATTTCTTACGCCCAAATGGCGTCCGGAAAGGGAAAAACGGTACAGCCTCAACCACAAGTAGCCAAACAGGTCCAAGTGCCTACGGCTCCTGTGCCAGAGGCAGATCTGATGCAGGTGTTGCTGACCATTCATGGTCAGTTAACCGACGTGCAAAAACAGATCAGGGAGCAGGCGGCTAGGGTGGATTACCTCTACTCTATTCTGCCGGCAACGCTTAATGGTTAAAGGCGCGTTGCCTGAGCGACCCTTTAAGATCCTAGCTGTGAATGTAAATTCGCTGATTAGGACCGAACGTAGAGCAAACCTCTTTCATTTGCTGCAAGACCAAAGTCCTGATGTGTTTATGGCTAGCGAAACTAAGCTAAATCAGAAACACAAACTGACTAATAAAAATTACAATATCGTAAGAAGGGATCGGCCCAACTCCTCTCAAGGGGGTGGGGTCGCAATCTTCATACGAAAGGGCATTAAACATAAAGTTATATATAATAGTGAAGTGCGAAGATTTGGGCTGCTAGAAGCTTGCATTGTTTGCATTCCTCTCCAGCAAGGGAAAAGAATGTACGCAATCGCGGTGTACGCACCTGACGCACCTCAGCCGGCTAATTTTATCACAGAGCTCGAAAAACTTTTTGAATCCTTAAGACTGAACTTGGATGAGAATTATTATCTCATGGCAGGGGACTTAAACGCCAAACATGTAGATTGGGGAAACCAAATACAAAATCCTAGAGGGAACCATCTTTTTAATTGGATGGGTCGATACAGTGTTGAGTGTAGGATCGACCTTTTGGCTACAGATAGACCGTCATTTCCGAGAAGTGGTAGTTTTCTGGATCTTTTACTGCTCACTCACTGCTTACTCAACTGACAAGAAACTGTTTACGAACAATTGAATATGACAGTGATCACTGCGGACTCGCCACCGTAATACAGCTTCCAAGCGAACTTGTGGAATTGGATGAGTATGTGCCAGCGCACTCTTACAATTTCAGTAAGACGCGTTGGCCACGCTTCTCCAACTCCTTGGCAAGAGAAATACGTTCCGATGACATTTTTCCACCAAATGACAGGAACCTGACGAACGTCGAGATCGACGGGTACCTGACTCAAATGGATACGACTATAAAACGAACAATGGACAGAACAATCCCAAAATATAAGGAACAAGACCCTACTGGCTTATACAAGAACGCGACAATCGACGCACTACACCGACAAAAAAGTGGACTGCTGACTAGGTTGAAACTTCTTTACAGACGTTTCACGGACACACGTGATCTGGAGATTAGGACATTGAAGTCGTCGATCAAGAACATTAATGTTCTGATTAAACAAAATTATAGATTGTCTATTAATTTATATTGGGATAACAGAATTCGGGCCGTTAATTCTAGCGACCCTAGTATGTTTCCCCAAATAAATAAGATATTTAGAAGAAATGATCAAAACGAACTTCCATGTCTTAAACTTCAGAGAACAATAGATAACGAAGACGTACTTACGATTGCGGGAATAGATCCGGAAGGTGCCGTTTTCGATGATAACTTTTTTATGATAGAAGATCCTCAGGAAAAGGTAGAAGCTGTAGGGGCTGCTTTCCAGCAAGTGTATAAGGTGAATGCTAGCATTCGTCCGAATCATGACCTGGAAAACAGAGCCTTACTACACAACTTCTACCTTGGAAATAACATAACGCAATGGCGATCTGAGAATACCGGTTTCACCGTGTTCAATGACGAAAATTTGGCAAACGCCACCATCGCCGAGCGAAATGGACCCAGTTCATTGTTAATTTCGAAGGTAGAACTTCAGTTAATTTTTCAAACATTAAAGAAAAAAATCTGCGGGGGTCGATGGTATACCCAACATTGTGTTACGACATCTCCCTGAAGAAGCAATAGACATTTATACCACACTGTTCAACAACGCATTGAATAATGCATATTATCCAGTGAGTTGGAAGACAGCTGTGGTCCATCCTCTCCCCAAAAAGGGAAAGGACAGTTCCAATCCGGCAAATCTTCGGTCGATAAGTCTTCTTCCAAGTATCAGTAAGGTATTCGAAAAGATTCTCAATAGAGCTCTGTTCAAGTGGGCTGAGGACAAAAATATTATTCCAGGTAATCAGTTTGGCTTTAAGGCGGGGCATGACACTATTCATGCCGCGTCTAAGTTAGTTTCTGATGTTCAATGGAACAAAACGAAAAATCAATGCACGGGTGCCGTTCTGGTTGATTTAGAGAAGGCTTTCGACACCGTATGGTTAGAGGGTCTTTATCTGAAGCTATCTAGATTTGGCATAAGTAAACCACTGTTATATATGCTTCATAACATGCTCAATGGTAGAAAGTTTGTTGTCAAAAGTGGCAATGTAACTTCTATCACAACTTTTGATATTAAAAATGGTCTACAGCAAGGAGCTGTGAACTCACCGATTCTGTTTAGTATTTACACCAGCAATCTGATAGGTAGTCTAACTCATTCAATTGCGTATGCCGATGATCTTGTAGCGTACAGAACGGGTCCGAAAGTTGAAGTCATCAGAATTCTCTTGCAGCGTGACTTCGACAAGATTCAGCGATATTGTGATGACTGGAAGTTAAAGATTAATTTTCAGAAATCAGAAACTATCCTGTTTAGAACCCCGTTGTCTAGGGCTTCTAGGGATACAAGAAAGAACTGGAGAAATCTAGTGATCGTTGGACCAAGTGGACATCCACTGGCGAGTAAAGATGTGGTAAAGTACCTTGGCATCTGGCTAGATCAGTATCTATATTTCAATCGACATGTAGATGCTGCTCTGGCCAGAGCTAGGGGAGCCTTTGGGTTGACAAGACGGTTGTTTTATAGCAGCCGCCTTGACAGCAGAGTAAAGGTGATTTGCTACATGGCCCTTATCCGGCCAATGATTGCCTATGGGTGCCCTGTGTGGTTCAACGTTGCCCCATCTCAAATGGAAAAGATTCGGGTGTTTGAGAGGCAGTGTCTTAGACGTTGCCTTGGATTACACAGAACACCAGAGTCGGAGTACACACATTACTATGCCAACGAGGTTCTATACAACAGGGCCAATATAAACAGGATAGATAACTTTTTAATCAAGCTGATTCGGGGTCACATTGCAAGAGCGATGACCTCGACCAATGGACTTATTTTTGGGGCTTACTACCCCAATGATGAGTATAGTGAAAGTGTACGTCTTAACGGTTTCATTCCGCCCGAGACATTCCTCTTTTTAGACAGTCGTGGGCTGATACAGGATAGATTGGCGGTTCCGTTAATCTACCACATCAGCCGTAGGACTGTGGATCGGGGACTTCTTTACGATCGGGACGTCGGCTCAGGGAACGGAGCAGAGCGTCTGCGGTTCAGTAGAGCTGTGCCCCTTCGGGACAGAAAGGACTTAGTTAAGCAAGTCAAAAAATTCTGGTGGTTGGGTGACCACCGTGATATGGAAAGTTGACCATATTGTTGCTTTGGCCGACTTACATACACTCCTCGTCAACTGAATACGCACAAACATTTTTGAATATATTTTATCCATTTTTTCCAAACAGTGATGGTTATTATGCCATCTGTTGATGGTCAAAATTTTCGTAACATATAAATAACAGAATTTCAAAGTTTTATCCAAAAACAACCGTGAGTTTTTCCTTCAACCACTTCCAAAGTGAAACTTATGCAAAGTAGAAGTTTTTTTTTGGGTCAACTGAATAGGTACAAAAATTAAAATTGATATTGGAATGGAATGAAACAAGTTTTTGTTTAAGTTTAGTAGTGGATACTTCCACCATTATTTTTAATTTCTTCGTAAATTCGATCCGGCATGGAATCGTATAGCTTTTTAATGTAATTTAACGAAATTTCGCTCCACGCTAATTTGATTGCAGAAATTAAGGTTTCTTTGTCTTCGAACTGACGACCACCCTCATAAACTTTGCGTACTAACCATCTCCAGACATTTTCTATGATTTTTAGATCAGGTGAGTACGGCGGCCATTAAAGCAACTGCACTTGTTGCTCCTCTATCCATGTTTTTATTATGCGCGCTGAGTGAATAGGCGCATTATCTTGTTGGTAGGTCCAGTTTATGGGTCCAAAGATGTTAGAAAATTTAGGAAAATTTCTTTCCAAAATTACTTTGTACCCAGCTGCTGTCATTTTTGATGTTACAACCTCGAGCTCAACTGTTCCATAATAACTGACTGCTCCCCATATCATGACACCTCCTTCACGACTATGATGGCGCTTTAAAAATCTTTTTTCTTTTCTTAAGTCGTAAAAATAGAAGTTGAACCCATCAGGGCCATCGAAATTAAACTTTTTTTCATCTGAAAAAACCACGTGATACCATTCTTTTTTCCAACTCATGTGAAGTCTTGAAAAATCTAATCGCAACATTTTCCGTTTCTCGTCAAGTGGTGGTTTTTTCTTAAGTCTCATTCGTTTAAGATGGCTTGAGTTGTTGATTACTCTTAAAAATGTTGAACAACTTGCGTTTACGCCGACATTTTGTTTTATTTTTGCCACAGAATCAGAAGATTTTGATGCACATCTTAAAATTCTTCGTCTCTCAGCTGCTGTTGTTGCTGTTTTCTTACCTCCCTTCATGTTTTTGCCGTACGCATCTTTATTTTTCAAGTAAGAATAAACTACATTAAAACTTCGGCCAACTTTATCAGCTATTGCACGTCCAGTTAGGCCTTGGTCTCTAAGTAAATCGATTTTAGCTTTTTCAACACTGTTAAGACACGTAGATCTACCCATTTTTCTTAAAATTTGAAATCAAGAATTAAATTTTACTGATCGTTAATTTAAACTGTCAAGCACTCCAAAAAACTTAAAAACAACGAAGAAAATGGCGTTGTACCTATTCAGTTGACTAAAAAAACTCCTACTTTGCATATAAAACACTTTGCAAGTGGTTGAAGAAAAACTCACGGTTGTTTTTGGATAATTCTTTCGGAATTATCTGCTTAACATCTTAAGGGAATAGTTAGCATCAACAGATGGCATAATAACCATCACTGTTTGGAAAAAATGGATAAAGTATATTAAAAAATGTTTGTGCGTATTCAGTTGACGAGGAGTGTAGTTCTATGGTAAAGATAAGTAGAGTAGGTAGAACAGTGACGGTGGCACCAAAAAAAAGTACATAAGTAAATGTATTTGTATGTGGGTACTTGCGGTTGCGAATGTATATGTATGTATGTATATGAACATATATACATGTGTATGGGCGAGTGTGCATATGCGTATGCAAAAAAAAAAAAAAAAAAAAATTGCTGGTGGCTGTTCTAGTTTTTAAGTTATTTTAAGTAGTTTTAATTAGATATAATGTAGTTTAAGTAAGTTTAATTTAGTTTTAATTAGTTTTATAAGGTAAAGGGTAGCTTTAAGTTTTACAAAAAATTAAAAAATGATATAGAAAATGAGTTTTTTTTTAATAATTTTCTCGTTAGTTTTAAGTAATCATGAATTCTAATAATAAGTTATTTTTTGTCGAAAGACATTTTTTAAGTATAGTCATAGTTTAATTTAGAGCGCCCGCATGGGGCCAGTAAGTTAGTTAAGTTAATATGGTAAGCTAGTTGTTTAAGATTTTTTGTCTAGCATTAAGATAGATATAAGGAAATGAAAAAATAAAAATGAATTAAAAATGAAAAATGAGTGTTGGAGGAAAGCTTTTCCAAATGGTTTTTCGGAGTTTCCTCTCAAATATGGAAAAGTACCTCCAACTACCAACGGTTTGAATTAGTATATGTGTCATATAGATGAACCCTTAGTACTCTTTAAGAGCTGTAAAGGAGAATAAGGAAGGTTGGGATATTTCACAAACATGCAGTTTGTAACACACATCCACTCCTTATGCCATGAGTTACTTACAGATGAATATATTATCGTTTTCATTTAAATTCTAATGGCGAAATTAGAACACGTATTTAACACTAAAAGATGATGGCGTTTTTAAGCTGTTTTAAGATGGAACAACTTTTCTTGGCTGTTTTTATGACAATTTCCACCGACTGGCGGTCCATATCTAGTAGGTCAATGGTTCTACCTGTTTGTCCTATATAGTATTTATCACAGTCGTCACATTTTAATTTATATACCCCAGATAATGTTCTGGTATCGCACTTTGTTTTTGGTTTTAATATATTATTAATGTTGTTATTTGTTTTGAATGACATATTTATGTTTAGTTTTTTAAATTCGTATTGTAGTGTTTGAGGTAATAGATTGGTGTAATTTATTGAAGTGTATTTATTTTCTAATCTTGTATTATTGTTAGTTTGTTTTCTGTTGTTGTAAATTTTTGTTTCTTTTTTATAATTAATTTGTCTATTATTGTAGTATTATATCCATTAGCAAGTGCTATACATTTTATAGTGTTGAGTTCGGTGTTGTAATCATTTTTGTCCATGGGTATATTTAATAGTCTGCTGATGAATGCATTATAGGCTGCCATTTTTTGGGGGTACGGATGGTGAGAATCTTTATGTATGGTTATGTCCGTTGTTGTAGGTTTTCTGTATACTTTGTATTTGAAATTGTTGTTGTTTTTGCTGATGTTTAGGTCAAGAAAATTTATTGTGTTATTAGTTTCTATTTCTGTTGTAACTTATATTTTTGTATTTATGTTGTTGATATATTTTGTTGTTAGAATATCTATTTGTCTGTGGGTTCCATCGAAAACTACAAAAGTGTCACAACATATCGCGAATATGATATTATCTTACGTTTTTGTGGGTTTAATAATGCTTTGGTCATTTTTCAGGTTGATGTGGTTTTTGATGATTTTTTGTAGCATTTTGGAAACTTCGTATCCTGGGGCTGGCGTATAATTAATAAGGGATCTGATAGGTGTTCCATTTTTGTGGATCTTCGGTAGGCCTGTAAATTGTGGTGCTTTTGGGTTTGGTAGTGTTAGTGTGTTTTTGTTAATGTTGGAAAAAAATTGAGTACACTTATTTGTTGCATTATTGATTTCTTTATGATATGTTTTGATAGGGTCATTTTGTAAAGTAAGTATGTTGTTGTCGTTGAAGAAAGTATTTGCTTTTGTAATGTATTCTTGTTGGTCAAAACTTACCATAGTATGGCCTTTATCGGCTTTTATTATTATTGCATTGCTGTCTTTTAGTTTTTTATTGAAACTAAACTAAAAGACAGCAATGCAATAATAACAGCAATGCAATAATAAAGCCGATAAAGGCAATAATATGGTAATTTTTGACCAACAAGAATACATTACAAAAACAAATACTTTCTTCAACGACAACAACATACCTACTTTACAAAATGACCCTACCAGAACATATCATAAAGAAATCAATAATGCAGTAAATAAGTGTACTCAACTTTTTTCCAACATTAACAAAAACACACTAAAACTACCAAACCCAAAAGCACCACAATTTAGAGGCCTACCAAAGATCCACAAAAATGGAATACCTATCAGATCCTATATACCTATGAGATTTCTGGATTTGAAGAGCTTTGACAGACTGTAGTAGGCTCTGTTGGATTTGAGAAGCCGCCCGCGTATTTCTTCTTCTATATTGTTATCGGCTGCTACTATTGACCCAAGGTATTTAAAGGATTGCACCACTTCAAATTCGTGCTCCGCTACCTTGATTGTTTGACCAACTGTTCCTCTCGCATTCGACGCCACCATGTACTTTGTTTTACCTTCACTAATGTGCAGCCCCAGATTTTGTGCCGCCTGCTCGATCTGGATGAAGGAATCGTGTACAGCTTGCTCGGTTCTTGCGATGATGTCGATGTCGTCTGCGTAAGCCAGTATCTGGCTGGACCTGTTGACGATGGTCCCTCTTGTTGCCGTGCCAGAGTCACGGATTGCTTTCTCCAACGCCAGCTTGAAGAGGAGGCAGACCAAACCATCCCCTTGTCGGAGTATATTAAAGATGTTGGTTGGTCTGGATAGCAATCCGGCTATTTTTACTTGGCTTGTTACGTTGGTCATGGTCAACCTACATAGTCGTGTCAATTTATTTGGGATACCGAATTCTCTCATGGCTTTGTAAAGTTCTACCCTGGCTATGCTATCATAGGCGGCCTTAAAGTCTATAAACAGGTGGTATGTTGGGATATTAAATTCTAGACATTTTTCCATCGCCTGCCTAAGGGTAAAGATTTGATCAGTTGTTGATTTGCCTGGAATGAAACCACACTGATATTGTCCGATGATGGTTTTAGCGTATGGGGTTATCCGGTCTTGTAGGATAGAGGAGAGTATCTTATAGACGGTACTCAACAACGTGATACCTCTATAGTTGCTGCACGTTGTGACATCTCCTTTCTTATGTATGGGGCATATTATACCTTTTCGCCAGTCTTCTGGCATTTCTTCATGCTCCCACACGTGCACTATAATATCATGAATTGCCTGACGTAGAGCTGGAATAATTGAAATAATTCGGCTGGTATACCATCAGCTCCCGGGGCTTTGTTTTTCCTTAGCCGGTCTATAGCCTTCTCAACCTCTTCTATGTTTGGTGACGGCAACATAGGGCATTCGTCTTGAAGCAGTGGAGCCTCCACTTCTGCAGTGAGTTGACCATTTAGAAATTCATTAAATTACACTTCCCATCGCTCCAGTATGCTTTGTGGATCGGTAATCAGATTTCCCTCTCCGTCCTTGCAGTATGTGCAGCGTGGTGTGTACTGCGTCATGTTTCAGGCGGATTGGTAGAACTTCCGCGCCTGGTGTGGACCTCGCTCTCGGCTTTTTTCTATTTCACAGATTAAGTTCTTCTCCCAGGCTGATTTTTTCTGTCTGTGAAGCCGTTTTTCTATTCTTCTGAGCTCTTTATATCCTTCTTCGCGTGCCCGCGTTCTATGAGATTATTGCATTGCTCGGTACGCAACATTCTTACGTTCAGTCGCTAGCTTGCATTCATCATCAAACCAGTCGTTCCGATTTCTACGACTGCTGCCTAAGATGGAGTTGCTGTACTAATGACAGTATTCTTAAGGCGTGTCCACTTCTCATCTACGCCCAGCATACTGGCTCCAGGACTTACTCTCCCTAAATCAAGTGATTCTAGGGCGAGTCCTAACGCATTACCAAAGGTGTTACTGGCATTTTCATTGCGCTGGGCGGCCGTGTTGATTCGAACCTGATCGGCGGATGCAATACGTCTTCGCAAGGCAATCCGCCCTCGGAAGACCATACCAACAAGATAGTGATCCGAGTAGATATTGGCGCCTCGGTACGTTCGTACCGTCATCAAGTTCGAGTAGTGGCGACGCGACGGTCTATCAACACGTGGTCTATTTGGTTACGAGTGACTCCATCAGGTGATACCCAGGTGGCTTTGTAGATATCTTTTCGCGGGAACCTGGTACTCGCAACGACCATGTTTTTCGATGCTGCCAATTCTAAGACTCGAAGTCCATTGTCATTAGTGTTCTCATGCAAACTATGGGTGCCTGCGTAATGCGTGAATACCGGCTCCCGACCTATTTTTGCGTTCAAATCCCCAAGGATGATTTTTACGTCATACCTTGGACAGGCATTGAGGGTCCTCTCGACTTGTTCGTAGTAAGTCTCTTTTTCTTCGTCTGAGGACTCCTCCGTATAGGTCCGTGAACGTTAATGAGGCTAATGTTCGTAAATTTGCCTCGCACGCGAAGGGTGCATAGCCTTTCGCTTATAGCGTTAAAGCCGATGATGGTAGACTTCATTTTTTCGCTGACTAGGAAGCCTACCCCGAGCACATGGTGTTTTGTATGACAGCTGTAGTATACGTCATATTCTTTCTTCTGTAAAACACCATTCCCTGTCTATCTGATTTCTTGAAGTGCTGTTATGTCAGCTTTATATTTTGACAGGGCATCAGCTAGCTGCTAAGCAGCTCGAGCACTATAGAGCGATCGTACGTTCCATAAGAAAATTCGTAAATCGTTTTGCCGTTTTCGTTGCGTAGGTTGTCGTCGTGAGATCAGTCCGTTTCCGAGGCTTGTTGTCGGTCTCGTAATTCGAAGTTTTACGGAACAGGGAATTAACCTGTTGCCAACCTGAGGAACCAGCCTGTTCATATTAGCCAAACCTTTTTTTAAAAGGCTTGTTACTAGCGGCCGCCGCGAAGAGGCTATGATCACACTTCCATCAGTCCCGAATAGTTACGGCACGTGCATGTTTTCGTATGCTACGTGTTATTCCCCCTATTCGTCTGATGGCTGACCGCCATCAAAAACAACATCAACCTGAAAAATGACAACAGCATCAAAAACAATATTCATTTAATTGACAAACTAAAAAACATAAAGCTATCACCGAATCACAAAATGATTTCTTTTGATGTCACAAACATGTATACTAATATACCAATCGAAGAGAGCATCAATATACTCAAAGAAAACCTGACCACTACTGCAACAATAAATAAAACACAAATAGATGAATAAATATTTATATTAAAAATTACATTAAAACAAAATTATTTCCAATTTAATAACAATTATTACATCCAAACAGAAGGATTGGCTATGGGATCGCCTTTAAGTGGACTTATGGCCGATCAATATTTAAACTTCTACGAAAACAAATTTATTTTATCTTCATTAAAGCCACAAAAACGTAAGATAATATCATATTCGCGATATGTTGATGGAACTTTCGTAGTTTTCGATGGAACCCACAGACAAATAGATATTCTAACAAAATATATCAACAACATAAATACAAAAATAAAAGTTACAACAGAAATAGAAACTAATAACACAATAAATTTTCTTGACCTAAACATCAGCAAAAACAACAACAATTTCAAATACAAAGTATACAGAAAACCTACAACAACGGACATAACCATACATAAAGATTCTCACCATCCGTACCCCCAAAAAATTGCAGCCTATAATGCATTCATCAACAGACTATTAAATATACCCATGGACAAAAATGATTACAACACCGAACTCAACACTATAAAATGTATAGCACTTGCTAATGGATATAATACTACAATAATAGACAAATTAATTATAAAAAAGAAATAAAAAATTTATAACAACAGAAAACAAACTAACAATAATACAAGATTAGAAAATAAATACACTTCAGTAAATTACACCAATCTATTACCTCAAACACTACAATACGAATTTAAAAAACTAAACATAAATATATCATTCAGAACAAATAACAACATTAATAATATATTAAAACCAAAAACAAAGTGCGATACCAGAACATTATCTGGGGTATATAAATTAAAATGTGACGACTGTGATATATACTATATAGGACAAACAGGTAGAACATTTAATGAAAGATTCATAGAACACAAGCCTAAATTAAACACAAAATCAACATACGCCCAGCATCTGATTGCAAACAATCACAATTACACGGATTTTAACACCAACATGAAAGCGATCCATATATGCAAGAAAGGGAGAATTCTAGATGCGATAGAAGAGTACGAGATATATAAAGCTAACAAACTAGAGCAGGACAAATTACTGAACGACAAATTAATCTTTAAAACATACCAACTATACGACACAGCAATAAAAATCAAAACAGAAGGAAGAAGAAGATATAACACCACACATTTAATCTATTCAACAACAAATAAAAATTTTACAACATCACTGGCTTAGACAATCAACACCAATGTCAAATTGAGTAATTCGCCCGATGATGGAGTAAGTACACTCCGAAACGCGTCGCAATATAAATTTAAAATTAAAATTAAAATTTAAACTACAAATTTAAAACTGTGAAAATTATTGAAAAATAAAAAATAAAAATTAAAAATTTTAAAAATTTAAAAAATTTTTATTTGTTTAATTTATTATAATACCTCTTATTCATTAACTCCAACCTTTTTCTTTTTGTGACAACTTATACAAATCACGCTGTATAAAGGTGCAGTGTATACTGTATATGTGCTCTCAAGCATAAATACTTTTTGTATAATAAATTTTGCTGAACGTTTTTTGTAGATGAAATAGAAGACTATTCTTGTTATTATTTTCATAAAATTTTTTTTGTATACAACCTAGCTACGGGTTACAATTTGTCATAAAGGTTCAAACATTCATAAAGGTTCGACTTTGACCAAAGTTTTCCTTTATCCATATATAATTCGCAACGCTGCTTTGCAATGCGTTTTATATGGTCATTCCATCGACCAAATTAAAATATGTATCTTAGTAGAGTGTTGACGGCCTGACTGATAATGCCTACCGTTCACACTCAGGCGAAACACCTCGGAGTAAAGGCTACTTAACCTTTTAATTTGAATTTCATTAATTTCATGCTCCTCTTAAATCAAAAATAAAAATTAACAACTAGAAATAGTTGTTGTTATTATTTTAATTCAGTTTCTTTTTTCTTCTTAACAAATTATTCAGAAAATTTTGTCGAAAAAGATACCCTTTTCCTTCTGCCCCCCTCTGAAGCAAAATAATGATCCTCTAAGCAATGCAATTAAGAAACTCGACTCACTCCAAGAATCTTTAGTCAACACTCCACTGACTGGACTACTATAGGAAAGTAAAAAAAAAGCATCAACTTTATAACTGATGAAATGCATCATGTATACTAATTTATTTAGTTCTCGTTCCACTTAACTAGATTGCACACCCAAA
>CATNUY010000170.1:12500-22500 GCA_951217065.1 Baccha elongata | reverse complement strand
CAACAACAACAACAACAACAACAACAACAACAACAACAACAACAACAACAACAACAACAACAACAACAACAACAACAACAACAACAACAACAACAACAACAACAACAACAACAACAACAACAACAACAACAACAACAACAACAACAACAACAACAACAACAACAACAACAACAACAACAACAACAACAACAACAACAACAACAACAACAACAACAACAACAACAACAACAACAACAACAACAACAACAACAACAACAACAACAACAACAACAACAACAACAACAACAACAACAACAACAACAACAACAACAACAACAACAACAACAACAACAACAACAACAACAACAACAACAACAACAACAACAACAACAACAACAACAACAACAACAACAACAACAACAACAACAACAACAACAACAACAACAACAACAACAACAACAACAACAACAACAACAACAACAACAACAACAACAACAACAACAACAACAACAACAACAACAACAACAACAACAACAACAACAACAACAACAACAACAACAACAACAACAACAACAACAACAACAACAACAACAACAACAACAACAACAACAACAACAACAACAACAACAACAACAACAACAACAACAACAACAACAACAACAACAACAACAACAACAACAACAACAACAACAACAACAACAACAACAACAACAACAACAACAACAACAACAACAACAACAACAACAACAACAACAACAACAACAACAACAACAACAACAACAACAACAACAACAACAACAACAACAACAACAACAACAACAACAACAACAACAACAACAACAACAACAACAACAACAACAACAACAACAACAACAACAACAACAACAACAACAACAACAACAACAACAACAACAACAACAACAACAACAACAACAACAACAACAACAACAACAACAACAACAACAACAACAACAACAACAACAACAACAACAACAACAACAACAACAACAACAACAACAACAACAACAACAACAACAACAACAACAACAACAACAACAACAACAACAACAACAACAACAACAACAACAACAACAACAACAACAACAACAACAACAACAACAACAACAACAACAACAACAACAACAACAACAACAACAACAACAACAACAACAACAACAACAACAACAACAACAACAACAACAACAACAACAACAACAACAACAACAACAACAACAACAACAACAACAACAACAACAACAACAACAACAACAACAACAACAACAACAACAACAACAACAACAACAACAACAACAACAACAACAACAACAACAACAACAACAACAACAACAACAACAACAACAACAACAACAACAACAACAACAACAACAACAACAACAACAACAACAACAACAACAACAACAACAACAACAACAACAACAACAACAACAACAACAACAACAACAACAACAACAACAACAACAACAACAACAACAACAACAACAACAACAACAACAACAACAACAACAACAACAACAACAACAACAACAACAACAACAACAACAACAACAACAACAACAACAACAACAACAACAACAACAACAACAACAACAACAACAACAACAACAACAACAACAACAACAACAACAACAACAACAACAACAACAACAACAACAACAACAACAACAACAACAACAACAACAACAACAACAACAACAACAACAACAACAACAACAACAACAACAACAACAACAACAACAACAACAACAACAACAACAACAACAACAACAACAACAACAACAACAACAACAACAACAACAACAACAACAACAACAACAACAACAACAACAACAACAACAACAACAACAACAACAACAACAACAACAACAACAACAACAACAACAACAACAACAACAACAACAACAACAACAACAACAACAACAACAACAACAACAACAACAACAACAACAACAACAACAACAACAACAACAACAACAACAACAACAACAACAACAACAACAACAACAACAACAACAACAACAACAACAACAACAACAACAACAACAACAACAACAACAACAACAACAACAACAACAACAACAACAACAACAACAACAACAACAACAACAACAACAACAACAACAACAACAACAACAACAACAACAACAACAACAACAACAACAACAACAACAACAACAACAACAACAACAACAACAACAACAACAACAACAACAACAACAACAACAACAACAACAACAACAACAACAACAACAACAACAACAACAACAACAACAACAACAACAACAACAACAACAACAACAACAACAACAACAACAACAACAACAACAACAACAACAACAACAACAACAACAACAACAACAACAACAACAACAACAACAACAACAACAACAACAACAACAACAACAACAACAACAACAACAACAACAACAACAACAACAACAACAACAACAACAACAACAACAACAACAACAACAACAACAACAACAACAACAACAACAACAACAACAACAACAACAACAACAACAACAACAACAACAACAACAACAACAACAACAACAACAACAACAACAACAACAACAACAACAACAACAACAACAACAACAACAACAACAACAACAACAACAACAACAACAACAACAACAACAACAACAACAACAACAACAACAACAACAACAACAACAACAACAACAACAACAACAACAACAACAACAACAACAACAACAACAACAACAACAACAACAACAACAACAACAACAACAACAACAACAACAACAACAACAACAACAACAACAACAACAACAACAACAACAACAACAACAACAACAACAACAACAACAACAACAACAACAACAACAACAACAACAACAACAACAACAACAACAACAACAACAACAACAACAACAACAACAACAACAACAACAACAACAACAACAACAACAACAACAACAACAACAACAACAACAACAACAACAACAACAACAACAACAACAACAACAACAACAACAACAACAACAACAACAACAACAACAACAACAACAACAACAACAACAACAACAACAACAACAACAACAACAACAACAACAACAACAACAACAACAACAACAACAACAACAACAACAACAACAACAACAACAACAACAACAACAACAACAACAACAACAACAACAACAACAACAACAACAACAACAACAACAACAACAACAACAACAACAACAACAACAACAACAACAACAACAACAACAACAACAACAACAACAACAACAACAACAACAACAACAACAACAACAACAACAACAACAACAACAACAACAACAACAACAACAACAACAACAACAACAACAACAACAACAACAACAACAACAACAACAACAACAACAACAACAACAACAACAACAACAACAACAACAACAACAACAACAACAACAACAACAACAACAACAACAACAACAACAACAACAACAACAACAACAACAACAACAACAACAACAACAACAACAACAACAACAACAACAACAACAACAACAACAACAACAACAACAACAACAACAACAACAACAACAACAACAACAACAACAACAACAACAACAACAACAACAACAACAACAACAACAACAACAACAACAACAACAACAACAACAACAACAACAACAACAACAACAACAACAACAACAACAACAACAACAACAACAACAACAACAACAACAACAACAACAACAACAACAACAACAACAACAACAACAACAACAACAACAACAACAACAACAACAACAACAACAACAACAACAACAACAACAACAACAACAACAACAACAACAACAACAACAACAACAACAACAACAACAACAACAACAACAACAACAACAACAACAACAACAACAACAACAACAACAACAACAACAACAACAACAACAACAACAACAACAACAACAACAACAACAACAACAACAACAACAACAACAACAACAACAACAACAACAACAACAACAACAACAACAACAACAACAACAACAACAACAACAACAACAACAACAACAACAACAACAACAACAACAACAACAACAACAACAACAACAACAACAACAACAACAACAACAACAACAACAACAACAACAACAACAACAACAACAACAACAACAACAACAACAACAACAACAACAACAACAACAACAACAACAACAACAACAACAACAACAACAACAACAACAACAACAACAACAACAACAACAACAACAACAACAACAACAACAACAACAACAACAACAACAACAACAACAACAACAACAACAACAACAACAACAACAACAACAACAACAACAACAACAACAACAACAACAACAACAACAACAACAACAACAACAACAACAACAACAACAACAACAACAACAACAACAACAACAACAACAACAACAACAACAACAACAACAACAACAACAACAACAACAACAACAACAACAACAACAACAACAACAACAACAACAACAACAACAACAACAACAACAACAACAACAACAACAACAACAACAACAACAACAACAACAACAACAACAACAACAACAACAACAACAACAACAACAACAACAACAACAACAACAACAACAACAACAACAACAACAACAACAACAACAACAACAACAACAACAACAACAACAACAACAACAACAACAACAACAACAACAACAACAACAACAACAACAACAACAACAACAACAACAACAACAACAACAACAACAACAACAACAACAACAACAACAACAACAACAACAACAACAACAACAACAACAACAACAACAACAACAACAACAACAACAACAACAACAACAACAACAACAACAACAACAACAACAACAACAACAACAACAACAACAACAACAACAACAACAACAACAACAACAACAACAACAACAACAACAACAACAACAACAACAACAACAACAACAACAACAACAACAACAACAACAACAACAACAACAACAACAACAACAACAACAACAACAACAACAACAACAACAACAACAACAACAACAACAACAACAACAACAACAACAACAACAACAACAACAACAACAACAACAACAACAACAACAACAACAACAACAACAACAACAACAACAACAACAACAACAACAACAACAACAACAACAACAACAACAACAACAACAACAACAACAACAACAACAACAACAACAACAACAACAACAACAACAACAACAACAACAACAACAACAACAACAACAACAACAACAACAACAACAACAACAACAACAACAACAACAACAACAACAACAACAACAACAACAACAACAACAACAACAACAACAACAACAACAACAACAACAACAACAACAACAACAACAACAACAACAACAACAACAACAACAACAACAACAACAACAACAACAACAACAACAACAACAACAACAACAACAACAACAACAACAACAACAACAACAACAACAACAACAACAACAACAACAACAACAACAACAACAACAACAACAACAACAACAACAACAACAACAACAACAACAACAACAACAACAACAACAACAACAACAACAACAACAACAACAACAACAACAACAACAACAACAACAACAACAACAACAACAACAACAACAACAACAACAACAACAACAACAACAACAACAATAACAACAACAACAACACCAAAGTTAACACCCTGTGAAAATGCACCGTTAGCAAATCAATCATTCACACGCTTACGTGCAATTTCAGCCAACAAATAATGTGAAGTCGATGCACGCGTAGACGTAGTTAACACCCTGTGAAAATGCACGTTAGCAAATCAATCATTCACACGCTTACGTGCATTTTCAGCCAACAAATAATGTGAAGTCGATGCACGCGTAGACGTGCTTTTGCTGATGTCAACAAGTTCCCGTGAGAACGCTGGACGACGACGAACGATGACATCGGAAACCTGCGGCGGCCGTGAACTTTAGGTTTAAATTATTTTTGATTATTTGTAATATTTTCCGTAGCTCTTAAGTTTGAATTATAAGATTGGGAACATTAAAAGTTAGTCTGGTGACAACCGGAATAAGAGCTTCATTTTTAATAGAACAAGTTGGGCCAACTTCAAGTTGGCGTTCTAATTTTTTTTAATCATTCGAAGGTGAAATAGTTTACTGGCGCCCGAGCAGTTAAAACCCGAAAAAAAAAGAAAAATAAGAAAGAACAGTGAGACAAAAAGTGAACTAAGACCAATCATAAAATAATTTTAAATTGAAAACCCAAAATTTAAATTGAAGTGAGCTAAGACTAAATCATAAAATAACTTTAACTTGAAAAGCCCATTTGAACAAAAATAAAGTGAGGTGAAGAACAATGAGACAAGACAACATGCATCGGGAACTATTGTAAGATTATTTTTATTTATTAGAAAATTTTTTGTGAAAGAAAGATTGTAACAATCATTCATTAACTATATTAAGCAACTCCAACTCCTTCCCCCCAGCCAAGAACTTTAAAGTTTATGTCTAGGAGTAGTTTCTCGTGAATAAAGGGACCAGTCAACTTTACTTTTTAAAGTAGACAATAATTACATTGTTCGGTGGTGAAGATACTTGTACCTTAGTAGGTTGTTTGCAATTATAAACGCTCACGACTAAAAAGGACTCATACGAGCCTTCCAACCCGGAGTAGACTGCCCGAAACATTAAAGAGAACTCTCATCGGACATCCATGCTGGCAGGGAAAATAAAAAATATAATTAAAAAATAAAATACCATATCATTGTGCTTGAGAATTAAGATACCTACTTCTATCCCATTTTTTTGTGTTTCCATTTAATTATGGACGAGCTAAAAGATTCTGTTACGCAAATAACAGGAGCCCTCAATACGGTCCTGGAAAATTGAAAACTATTGAAGCCAGGATATCACAGGTAGAGCGTAGAGAGAATCCCCTCTTATCGATTAAATCCTTAACGGAAAAGTTAGGAAATTTAGAACAACAATTAAAGACAATAGAATGCAATAACATTAGCCAAATGCCTCCTGCATCCGAACCTACGGAGGCTCCCGAGCCACTCCGAGGTCCGATAACAGAACAGGAGCTAAAAGAGATTTCAAAGCTACCTGACGCTGTTAAGGAATTGCAGGTATTTGACGGCAATCCTGTGCATTATATTTCATGGGTGCACAGCGTGGAAAATGTTCTTAAGGACTATAAAATAGTCCGTAATAAACCCATTTATCGTGCTATTCTCCAGCACATTCGGCAGAAAATAAGAGGCAAGGCTGACTCTGCCCTTGTTTCGTACAATGTTTTTGATGACGAATGGCAAGAGATAAAAAGAGTTCTTACTCTTCATTATGCCGACAAAAGGGATCTCAGAACCCTTGAAAACCAGCTAAATAAATTGACTCAAGGGAGTTCGAGAATTGATGATTTTTACGCTACCGTTAATCATCAATTCTCTCTTATAGTCAACAAGTTAAGGGTTGAATCACGTTCGCCCGAAATTCTTGATGCTTTAGTGGAGTCCTATAGGGATAGGGTTCTTGATGTCTTCATGAGAGGCCTCAACGGCGACTTGTCCAAGCTCATTATAGTCCAAAAGCCTAAGACATTACCCGAGGCATAATCTCTGTGCCTTGATATGCAAAATCTCAACTTCAGAAATAATTCGGTGCATGTGAAAGCTCCAAACACAATCTCTGCCCCCATTCATTACCACTTTAAGAACGATTCAAATTATAATAGAGGTCAGTATGGGAGCCGCTATCCTCCACATAGCCAGAATAGACGGCAATACCCAGGGTCTTCAGAACCACCACCAAGGCCTACAGGACCGAAACCACCAATTAAAATGGAATTGGGATCTGGTCAAAGCCGAAACGTCAATTACATGAACCGGCCAAATAACCCATTTAAAAGAGAAGCTGCATCCGATAATTATAACCCTTATAAACAACAAAGGCTATACAATGTGGTAGCAAGTACTTCAAATGACACAGAAAATCAACAAATTGAGCCCAATAATGAAGAGGATTTTATGGAAGGGGCCTCTTTTCCAGCGTACCATATTTAGAGTATGTTACGCGTAGCGGGAAAACACTCAGTTTTCTCGTGGATACTGGTGCAAATAAGAATTTCATCAGATCCGAATTGGTAACAAAACCTATCCCTGTACAGACTCCCTTCGAAGTAGCCAGCCCTGCTGGAAAAATTCCAATAAAAAATAAAACCGTTGGGAAATTCTTTTCTTCCCTTGGTTGTGATTTGGACATCACCTTTTTTATCTTGCCAAATCTTCAGTCCTTCGACGGGATCATTGGAGATGACACGTTGAAACAACTCAGGGCTGTCATAGACAGAGATCAGAATAAACTCATTATTAATTCAAATAGTCAAATTCCCCTCAAAAATCGTGAAGCAACCACGGTTAACAGCTTGTCAATTATGTGCAAAAATGCTTCAGAGCATGCAGAGCTCCAGCTCCAACAATTATGCAGGAAATATGAGGAAATATTTGGACCAGTTTCCAATGAAAAAGTCAAAACATCAGTAAAAGCCGAGATCCGCACCATCAACGAAGACCCGGTATATATGAAGAGCTATCCGTTTCCAGCCTGCATGCGAGGAGAGGTAGAAAAACAAGTCAATGAATTACTGGCGGAAGGTATAATAAGACCCTCCAAAAGCCCATATAACTCTCCTGTCTGGATTGTGCCTAAAAAGCCAAAACCAAACGGAGACAACAATACAGAATGGTTATTGATTTCAAGCGCCTAAACGCTGTAACCATTGCTGAAGCATATCCTATCCCGGATATTAACGCTACGCTTGCGAGCCTCGGTGACGCAAGATTTTTTACAACCCTTGACCTTACCTCTGGTTTCCATCAAATATTGATGAACGAAAAAGATATTCATAAAACTGCATTTTCCACCATGAATGGAAAATATGAATTCCTGAGGCTTCCTTTCGGGCTCAAGAATGCGCCCGCCATATTTCAGCGGATGATTGACGATGTACTCAAAGAAATCATTGGAAAAATTTGCTATGTGTACATAGACGATATTATTATCTATAGCAAAACCGAAACCAGTCATTTGAGAGACATAGAAACCGTTTTTCAGAAAATCTACAGTGCCGGGTTGAAAATCAACCTCGAAAAGACTCAGTTCATGGCTAAGAAGGTCGAGTTTCTCGGTTATCTCGTTACCGGGGAAGGAATCCTTCCCGATCCAAAAAAGGTCAAGGCTATCGAAACAATTTTACCTCCTCAAAACCTTAAAGAATTAAAGAGCTTCCTTGGCTTAACATCATACTACCGAAGGTTCATCCGTGATTACGCAAAAATAGCTAAGCCTCTTACAAATATGACCAGAGGAGAACTAGCGCAAATAAAGGCCAACCAATCAAAGAATGTCCCGATAACACTAGGAAATCGCAGCTTTACCAGTTCCATGATGTCATCAGCACAAGCTCTCCCTCCGGTATTAGCCAATATAACCAAAAGGGACTATGCGGTCGACGTAGGATACGTGCATGACCTCAGTCTATAAAACATCAAGAGAATAGGTAACCTTAATATGGAACTTAATATTTCTATGATTACAGAAGCAGTTGTGTTCACACTTTTGGTATGCATAATCATCCTAATCTGGAAGAAGCTGCACATGAAGCTCGAAATCCCTGGAATTTTAACTGCCAACTCTCCTGTCTGGATTGTGCCTAAAAAGCCAAAACCAAACGGAGACAAACAATACAGAATGGTTATTGATTTCAAGCGCCTAAACGCTGTAACCATTGCTGACGCATATCCTATCCCGGATATTAACGCTACACTTGCGAGCCTCGGTGACGCAAGATTTTTTACAACACTTGACCTTACCTCAGGTTTCCATCAAATATTGATGAACGAAAAAGATATTCATAAAACTGCATTTTCCACCATGAATGGAAAATATGAATTCCTGAGGCTTCCTTTCGGGCTCAAGAATGCGCCCACATTATTTGTTGGCTGAAATGC
>CATNUY010000168.1:0-29808 GCA_951217065.1 Baccha elongata | reverse complement strand
GATGATGATGATGATGATGATGATGATGATGATGATGATGATGATGATGATGATGATGATGATGATGATGATGATGATGATGATGATGATGATGATGATGATGATGATGATGATGATGATGATGATGATGATGATGATGATGATGATGATGATGATGATGATGATGATGATGATGATGATGATGATGATGATGATGATGATGATGATGATGATGATGATGATGATGATGATGATGATGATGATGATGATGATGATGATGATGATGATGATGATGATGATGATGATGATGATGATGATGATGATGATGATGATGATGATGATGATGATGATGATGATGATGATGATGATGATGATGATGATGATGATGATGATGATGATGATGATGATGATGATGATGATGATGATGATGATGATGATGATGATGATGATGATGATGATGATGATGATGATGATGATGATGATGATGATGATGATGATGATGATGATGATGATGATGATGATGATGATGATGATGATGATGATGATGATGATGATGATGATGATGATGATGATGATGATGATGATGATGATGATGATGATGATGATGATGATGATGATGATGATGATGATGATGATGATGATGATGATGATGATGATGATGATGATGATGATGATGATGATGATGATGATGATGATGATGATGATGATGATGATGATGATGATGATGATGATGATGATGATGATGATGATGATGATGATGATGATGATGATGATGATGATGATGATGATGATGATGATGATGATGATGATGATGATGATGATGATGATGATGATGATGATGATGATGATGATGATGATGATGATGATGATGATGATGATGATGATGATGATGATGATGATGATGATGATGATGATGATGATGATGATGATGATGATGATGATGATGATGATGATGATGATGATGATGATGATGATGATGATGATGATGATGATGATGATGATGATGATGATGATGATGATGATGATGATGATGATGATGATGATGATGATGATGATGATGATGATGATGATGATGATGATGATGATGATGATGATGATGATGATGATGATGATGATGATGATGATGATGATGATGATGATGATGATGATGATGATGATGATGATGATGATGATGATGATGATGATGATGATGATGATGATGATGATGATGATGATGATGATGATGATGATGATGATGATGATGATGATGATGATGATGATGATGATGATGATGATGATGATGATGATGATGATGATGATGATGATGATGATGATGATGATGATGATGATGATGATGATGATGATGATGATGATGATGATGATGATGATGATGATGATGATGATGATGATGATGATGATGATGATGATGATGATGATGATGATGATGATGATGATGATGATGATGATGATGATGATGATGATGATGATGATGATGATGATGATGATGATGATGATGATGATGATGATGATGATGATGATGATGATGATGATGATGATGATGATGATGATGATGATGATGATGATGATGATGATGATGATGATGATGATGATGATGATGATGATGATGATGATGATGATGATGATGATGATGATGATGATGATGATGATGATGATGATGATGATGATGATGATGATGATGATGATGATGATGATGATGATGATGATGATGATGATGATGATGATGATGATGATGATGATGATGATGATGATGATGATGATGATGATGATGATGATGATGATGATGATGATGATGATGATGATGATGATGATGATGATGATGATGATGATGATGATGATGATGATGATGATGATGATGATGATGATGATGATGATGATGATGATGATGATGATGATGATGATGATGATGATGATGATGATGATGATGATGATGATGATGATGATGATGATGATGATGATGATGATGATGATGATGATGATGATGATGATGATGATGATGATGATGATGATGATGATGATGATGATGATGATGATGATGATGATGATGATGATGATGATGATGATGATGATGATGATGATGATGATGATGATGATGATGATGATGATGATGATGATGATGATGATGATGATGATGATGATGATGATGATGATGATGATGATGATGATGATGATGATGATGATGATGATGATGATGATGATGATGATGATGATGATGATGATGATGATGATGATGATGATGATGATGATGATGATGATGATGATGATGATGATGATGATGATGATGATGATGATGATGATGATGATGATGATGATGATGATGATGATGATGATGATGATGATGATGATGATGATGATGATGATGATGATGATGATGATGATGATGATGATGATGATGATGATGATGATGATGATGATGATGATGATGATGATGATGATGATGATGATGATGATGATGATGATGATGATGATGATGATGATGATGATGATGATGATGATGATGATGATGATGATGATGATGATGATGATGATGATGATGATGATGATGATGATGATGATGATGATGATGATGATGATGATGATGATGATGATGATGATGATGATGATGATGATGATGATGATGATGATGATGATGATGATGATGATGATGATGATGATGATGATGATGATGATGATGATGATGATGATGATGATGATGATGATGATGATGATGATGATGATGATGATGATGATGATGATGATGATGATGATGATGATGATGATGATGATGATGATGATGATGATGATGATGATGATGATGATGATGATGATGATGATGATGATGATGATGATGATGATGATGATGATGATGATGATGATGATGATGATGATGATGATGATGATGATGATGATGATGATGATGATGATGATGATGATGATGATGATGATGATGATGATGATGATGATGATGATGATGATGATGATGATGATGATGATGATGATGATGATGATGATGATGATGATGATGATGATGATGATGATGATGATGATGATGATGATGATGATGATGATGATGATGATGATGATGATGATGATGATGATGATGATGATGATGATGATGATGATGATGATGATGATGATGATGATGATGATGATGATGATGATGATGATGATGATGATGATGATGATGATGATGATGATGATGATGATGATGATGATGATGATGATGATGATGATGATGATGATGATGATGATGATGATGATGATGATGATGATGATGATGATGATGATGATGATGATGATGATGATGATGATGATGATGATGATGATGATGATGATGATGATGATGATGATGATGATGATGATGATGATGATGATGATGATGATGATGATGATGATGATGATGATGATGATGATGATGATGATGATGATGATGATGATGATGATGATGATGATGATGATGATGATGATGATGATGATGATGATGATGATGATGATGATGATGATGATGATGATGATGATGATGATGATGATGATGATGATGATGATGATGATGATGATGATGATGATGATGATGATGATGATGATGATGATGATGATGATGATGATGATGATGATGATGATGATGATGATGATGATGATGATGATGATGATGATGATGATGATGATGATGATGATGATGATGATGATGATGATGATGATGATGATGATGATGATGATGATGATGATGATGATGATGATGATGATGATGATGATGATGATGATGATGATGATGATGATGATGATGATGATGATGATGATGATGATGATGATGATGATGATGATGATGATGATGATGATGATGATGATGATGATGATGATGATGATGATGATGATGATGATGATGATGATGATGATGATGATGATGATGATGATGATGATGATGATGATGATGATGATGATGATGATGATGATGATGATGATGATGATGATGATGATGATGATGATGATGATGATGATGATGATGATGATGATGATGATGATGATGATGATGATGATGATGATGATGATGATGATGATGATGATGATGATGATGATGATGATGATGATGATGATGATGATGATGATGATGATGATGATGATGATGATGATGATGATGATGATGATGATGATGATGATGATGATGATGATGATGATGATGATGATGATGATGATGATGATGATGATGATGATGATGATGATGATGATGATGATGATGATGATGATGATGATGATGATGATGATGATGATGATGATGATGATGATGATGATGATGATGATGATGATGATGATGATGATGATGATGATGATGATGATGATGATGATGATGATGATGATGATGATGATGATGATGATGATGATGATGATGATGATGATGATGATGATGATGATGATGATGATGATGATGATGATGATGATGATGATGATGATGATGATGATGATGATGATGATGATGATGATGATGATGATGATGATGATGATGATGATGATGATGATGATGATGATGATGATGATGATGATGATGATGATGATGATGATGATGATGATGATGATGATGATGATGATGATGATGATGATGATGATGATGATGATGATGATGATGATGATGATGATGATGATGATGATGATGATGATGATGATGATGATGATGATGATGATGATGATGATGATGATGATGATGATGATGATGATGATGATGATGATGATGATGATGATGATGATGATGATGATGATGATGATGATGATGATGATGATGATGATGATGATGATGATGATGATGATGATGATGATGATGATGATGATGATGATGATGATGATGATGATGATGATGATGATGATGATGATGATGATGATGATGATGATGATGATGATGATGATGATGATGATGATGATGATGATGATGATGATGATGATGATGATGATGATGATGATGATGATGATGATGATGATGATGATGATGATGATGATGATGATGATGATGATGATGATGATGATGATGATGATGATGATGATGATGATGATGATGATGATGATGATGATGATGATGATGATGATGATGATGATGATGATGATGATGATGATGATGATGATGATGATGATGATGATGATGATGATGATGATGATGATGATGATGATGATGATGATGATGATGATGATGATGATGATGATGATGATGATGATGATGATGATGATGATGATGATGATGATGATGATGATGATGATGATGATGATGATGATGATGATGATGATGATGATGATGATGATGATGATGATGATGATGATGATGATGATGATGATGATGATGATGATGATGATGATGATGATGATGATGATGATGATGATGATGATGATGATGATGATGATGATGATGATGATGATGATGATGATGATGATGATGATGATGATGATGATGATGATGATGATGATGATGATGATGATGATGATGATGATGATGATGATGATGATGATGATGATGATGATGATGATGATGATGATGATGATGATGATGATGATGATGATGATGATGATGATGATGATGATGATGATGATGATGATGATGATGATGATGATGATGATGATGATGATGATGATGATGATGATGATGATGATGATGATGATGATGATGATGATGATGATGATGATGATGATGATGATGATGATGATGATGATGATGATGATGATGATGATGATGATGATGATGATGATGATGATGATGATGATGATGATGATGATGATGATGATGATGATGATGATGATGATGATGATGATGATGATGATGATGATGATGATGATGATGATGATGATGATGATGATGATGATGATGATGATGATGATGATGATGATGATGATGATGATGATGATGATGATGATGATGATGATGATGATGATGATGATGATGATGATGATGATGATGATGATGATGATGATGATGATGATGATGATGATGATGATGATGATGATGATGATGATGATGATGATGATGATGATGATGATGATGATGATGATGATGATGATGATGATGATGATGATGATGATGATGATGATGATGATGATGATGATGATGATGATGATGATGATGATGATGATGATGATGATGATGATGATGATGATGATGATGATGATGATGATGATGATGATGATGATGATGATGATGATGATGATGATGATGATGATGATGATGATGATGATGATGATGATGATGATGATGATGATGATGATGATGATGATGATGATGATGATGATGATGATGATGATGATGATGATGATGATGATGATGATGATGATGATGATGATGATGATGATGATGATGATGATGATGATGATGATGATGATGATGATGATGATGATGATGATGATGATGATGATGATGATGATGATGATGATGATGATGATGATGATGATGATGATGATGATGATGATGATGATGATGATGATGATGATGATGATGATGATGATGATGATGATGATGATGATGATGATGATGATGATGATGATGATGATGATGATGATGATGATGATGATGATGATGATGATGATGATGATGATGATGATGATGATGATGATGATGATGATGATGATGATGATGATGATGATGATGATGATGATGATGATGATGATGATGATGATGATGATGATGATGATGATGATGATGATGATGATGATGATGATGATGATGATGATGATGATGATGATGATGATGATGATGATGATGATGATGATGATGATGATGATGATGATGATGATGATGATGATGATGATGATGATGATGATGATGATGATGATGATGATGATGATGATGATGATGATGATGATGATGATGATGATGATGATGATGATGATGATGATGATGATGATGATGATGATGATGATGATGATGATGATGATGATGATGATGATGATGATGATGATGATGATGATGATGATGATGATGATGATGATGATGATGATGATGATGATGATGATGATGATGATGATGATGATGATGATGATGATGATGATGATGATGATGATGATGATGATGATGATGATGATGATGATGATGATGATGATGATGATGATGATGATGATGATGATGATGATGATGATGATGATGATGATGATGATGATGATGATGATGATGATGATGATGATGATGATGATGATGATGATGATGATGATGATGATGATGATGATGATGATGATGATGATGATGATGATGATGATGATGATGATGATGATGATGATGATGATGATGATGATGATGATGATGATGATGATGATGATGATGATGATGATGATGATGATGATGATGATGATGATGATGATGATGATGATGATGATGATGATGATGATGATGATGATGATGATGATGATGATGATGATGATGATGATGATGATGATGATGATGATGATGATGATGATGATGATGATGATGATGATGATGATGATGATGATGATGATGATGATGATGATGATGATGATGATGATGATGATGATGATGATGATGATGATGATGATGATGATGATGATGATGATGATGATGATGATGATGATGATGATGATGATGATGATGATGATGATGATGATGATGATGATGATGATGATGATGATGATGATGATGATGATGATGATGATGATGATGATGATGATGATGATGATGATGATGATGATGATGATGATGATGATGATGATGATGATGATGATGATGATGATGATGATGATGATGATGATGATGATGATGATGATGATGATGATGATGATGATGATGATGATGATGATGATGATGATGATGATGATGATGATGATGATGATGATGATGATGATGATGATGATGATGATGATGATGATGATGATGATGATGATGATGATGATGATGATGATGATGATGATGATGATGATGATGATGATGATGATGATGATGATGATGATGATGATGATGATGATGATGATGATGATGATGATGATGATGATGATGATGATGATGATGATGATGATGATGATGATGATGATGATGATGATGATGATGATGATGATGATGATGATGATGATGATGATGATGATGATGATGATGATGATGATGATGATGATGATGATGATGATGATGATGATGATGATGATGATGATGATGATGATGATGATGATGATGATGATGATGATGATGATGATGATGATGATGATGATGATGATGATGATGATGATGATGATGATGATGATGATGATGATGATGATGATGATGATGATGATGATGATGATGATGATGATGATGATGATGATGATGATGATGATGATGATGATGATGATGATGATGATGATGATGATGATGATGATGATGATGATGATGATGATGATGATGATGATGATGATGATGATGATGATGATGATGATGATGATGATGATGATGATGATGATGATGATGGATGATGATGATGATGATGATGATGATGATGATGATGATGATGATGATGATGATGATGATGATGATGATGATGATGATGATGATGATGATGATGATGATGATGATGATGATGATGATGATGATGATGATGATGATGATGATGATGATGATGATGATGATGATGATGATGATGATGATGATGATGATGATGATGATGATGATGATGATGATGATGATGATGATGATGATGATGATGATGATGATGATGATGATGATGATGATGATGATGATGATGATGATGATGATGATGATGATGATGATGATGATGATGATGATGATGATGATGATGATGATGATGATGATGATGATGATGATGATGATGATGATGATGATGATGATGATGATGATGATGATGATGATGATGATGATGATGATGATGATGATGATGATGATGATGATGATGATGATGATGATGATGATGATGATGATGATGATGATGATGATGATGATGATGATGATGATGATGATGATGATGATGATGATGATGATGATGATGATGATGATGATGATGATGATGATGATGATGATGATGATGATGATGATGATGATGATGATGATGATGATGATGATGATGATGATGATGATGATGATGATGATGATGATGATGATGATGATGATGATGATGATGATGATGATGATGATGATGATGATGATGATGATGATGATGATGATGATGATGATGATGATGATGATGATGATGATGATGATGATGATGATGATGATGATGATGATGATGATGATGATGATGATGATGATGATGATGATGATGATGATGATGATGATGATGATGATGATGATGATGATGATGATGATGATGATGATGATGATGATGATGATGATGATGATGATGATGATGATGATGATGATGATGATGATGATGATGATGATGATGATGATGATGATGATGATGATGATGATGATGATGATGATGATGATGATGATGATGATGATGATGATGATGATGATGATGATGATGATGATGATGATGATGATGATGATGATGATGATGTTTTGAAACTAAATTATTTTGTTTTGTGTTTAAACTACTTACTGGATCTTTGTTTTATATATATTCATAACGTAATATCAATTTAATCAATTTGTTTAATAATTCCGATTTTTTCCATATAAACACCAAACTCTGACCCGCTGTAATTGCGGGTTATAAGTTAGTTTATTTTAATAGAGTGCAACAGCATCGCTCTTGCTGTACGGCATTTTAAATTATTTTATTGGAAAACCGCAGTTACAGTGAGTGAGAGCTTGAGTGATTTTGGCACTAAGCTATATAAGTTTTCTTTTCTCGTCCACTTGGATTTTGGACACTCATCGTCACACATCTTACAATAAGTATCATTGTTTTATAACGACTGCAAATTTCATAAACCAAAAAAAAAAACCTACCACAAATGCGATAACGCGCAGTATGTTTTGATTTTATTAATTTGCACAAACTAATGTCGTAAACCAAACTTCACGATAGGGGACAGGCGATACGAACCAAAATTCAATTTCTTTTGCTGAGAAGAAATCTAAGAAAACTACACCAATTTACCAAACGTTATAAATAAATTAATTTATTTTATATATATGTAATATATAATATAGTATGATACTTATTGTAAGATGTGTGACGATGAGTGTCCAAAATCCAAGTGGACGAGAAAAGAAAACTTATATAGCTTAGTGCCAAAATCACTCAAGCTCTCACTCACTATAACTGCGGTTTTCCAATAAAATAATTTAAAATGCCGTACAGCAAGAGCGATGCTGTTGCACTCTATTCAAAATAAACTAACTTATAACCCGCAATTACAGTGGGTCAGAGTTTGGTGTTTATATGGAAAAAATCGGAATTATTAAACAAATTGATTAAATTGATATTACGTTATGAATATATATAAAACAAAGATCCAGTAAGTAGTTTAAACACAAAACAAAATAATTTAGTTTCAAAACATTCTGGCCCCCCTGAAACAAGTTTCAGGAAGAAGGAAGACTTGCTAACTTTGTGATCGGTCGAGTGAATATTCCTCGGCTGGTTTTAATTGTTGCAACTCTTACTCGGTTATCTGGACCAGGATGAACAGCTTCTATTCGGCCAAGAAACCACTTTGTTGGTGGAAGATATGGTTCCTTTACAACCACTAAGTCACCAGGCTTGATATTGTTGGTTGATTGTTGCCACTTCGGTCGATCTTGTAAGGTGGTAAGGTTCTCGTTGTGCCAACGTTTCCAGAATCCTTGGACCATGTTTTGCAAGTGGTTCCAGTGCGCCAATCGGTTAATTGGGGTATTTAGTAAACTCGGTTCTGGTACTGCTGAGTATGGCTCACCTATAAGAAAATGTGAGGGGGTTAGTGGATTAAGATCTTCATCTGAGATAGAACATATAGGACGTGAATTTAATATAGCTTCAATTTGTGTTAGGACTGTATAAAGTTCTTCAAACGTCAAAACGGAAGACCCTACAACACGCTTTAAATGAAGCTTTACTGATCGAACTCCTGCCTCCCACAACCCGCCAAAGTGCGGGGCCGAAGGAGGAATGAAATGCCACGAAATTCCATCCATTGCCAAAGATGTTGCGATACACTCGTTGTGCTTTTCTGATAGAAGAAGCCTATGCATATCATCAAGGCAGCGACGAGCTCCTTGAAAGTTAGTCCCATTGTCAGTATAGATGTTCGAACATTTACCACGACGGGACACAAAACGCCTGAATGCTGCTAAAAAGGCCTCTGTTGTGAGGTCACTCACTAGCTCCAAATGGATCGCTTTTGTACTCATGCATACAAATAAAGCAAAGTATGCTTTGGACATCTTAGGGTTTCGGCCTTTTGATAACTTAATGGTGAAGGGTCCAGCATAGTCACAGCCAGTGTTTGAAAATGGGCGACTAGGGGTAATCCTTTGAGGAGGCAAGTCCCCCATGAGTTGATTAATGGTGTTCTTCCGTTGCATAAAACATTTTTTACAACTATGCACTATTTTCCGGATCAAATTGCGGCTACCCATTATCCAGTACTGCTGACGAACCACAACAAAAGTCTCTGTAACTCCGGTATGTAGGTAGTTCAAGTGTATTTGAGTAGCTATGATATAAGAAAGATGATTATTGTCAAGTAGTATAGGGTGTTTAATAGAATAAGAGACTGTCGCATGTTTAATACGACCGCCAACTCTCAAAAGTCCATCTTTGTTCATAAATGCTGCATATTTTATTAGTTTTGATTTTGGAGGGAGCTTTTTAAAAAGAATAAGATGATGAATTTCATCACCAAAAGATATACGCTGGACGTGTTTAAAAATTGAATTCCGCGCGCGTTGTAGTTCTTTAGTCTTTAGTCCATGATTATATCTATATTTTTTCATTTCATTTTTTAAACGGCAATTATACGCAAACCGAAAACAATATGCCACGATACGTTGAAGCTTGTGCCAAGAAGACATTTTATCGATGATGAATTGGAGACGATTTGAGTCAATGTTAGCCACGAGCACTAATTTTGCGGTAGGTCGCTCCTCTGCCATCACTTCTGAATTTGATGAGTTTTGAAGTGATAGTTTGGATGTCGGCCAGTTTTCTTGATCCAATAATAGCCAAAATGGTCCATTCCACCACAGAGGATGTGAACCTAATTTTGATGGAAGAATTCCACGCGACGCACAATCCGCAGGATTCCACTCGGAACGTACATTGTTTCAAGAATGTCGTGGAATTTCGTCAAGAATTGCAGCGGTTCGGTTGGCTATAAACGTAGTCCATCGACGCGGCGGGGACGATAACCAATGGAGAACAACTTCTGAGTCACACCAAGCAAAAACGTTTGTCACTTTAGTCGAAAGGCTTAAAGTGACCTTGTGAATCAAACGGCAAAGAAGAACTGCTCCACACAGTTCCAGACGAGGTATCGAAACTGGTTTTAATGGTGCTACCTTTGTTTTGGCAGCAATAATTGAGGTGTAGTAGTCACCTGTTGCGATTTTAGTACGGGCGTACACCACAGCAGAGTAAGCTAAAGACGAGGCGTCTGAGAAACCGTGAATCTCAATGTGTTCTAAAGACGCAAATAAATTCCTGGGGACATGAATTACTTCAAAGAACTTAAGCTCCTGCCGATAACAACACCACTTATCTGCTAATTTAGGAGGTAACGGATCATCCCAAGTTAATTTATGTTCTGAAGACCACAGCTCCTGAAACAGCATTTTAAATAATACCACAGATGGTGCCAATAAACCCAAGGGATCGAATATTCTTGAGATTTCCGACAACAAAGTGCGCCTACTCGGTGTAATATTTGGGAGATCTTGTGTAATTTTAAAAGAAAAATTGTCACTAGGAGGATTCCAGTACATTCCAAGCACTTTGATTAGAGATTTTGATCTTTCAGTATCAAACCAAGAAAATTCGCAATCTTCCTTTGGAAGAAGTGCAAGAAGAGCCCAACTATTCGAATTCCACTTCCGTAACTCAAGTTTAGCCTCAGACATTAGAGCAACTAATTCTGACTGTAGGCTTATTAAGGTTTCCTGCGAATCTGCTCCAGTCATGACATCATCCACGTAAACGTCTTTGAGCAAAACACGTGATGCATTTGGATACCTTTGTTGATAATCATGAGCTAACTGCTGCAACACACGAACGGACAGAAATGGTGCAGAAGCCGTACCGTACGTTACGGTCCGTAGGCGAAAATGCCGAATTTCATCAGATGAACTTTCACGCCAAACGATGCGTTGAAAATTTGTATGCTCGTCAACCACCCAAATCTGACGGAACATTTTAACAACATCAGCAGTAAAAACATACCGATGCTCTCGAAAACGCAAACACACTCCAAACAGGTCACGTTGAATAGGAGGACCAATTAACAGGCTGCTATTAAGGGAATTCCCAAAGGAATCTTTAGCGGAGCCGTCAAATACGACGCGTAGCTTAGTGGTTTTACTATCTGGCTTTAACACTGCGTGATGCGGTAAATAAAAATAAGACCCAATAGCTGGTTTGATTTCGGAAAGAGGAATGGGTTCCATGTGACCGAGGTCGAGATACTCCTTCATAAATTTTAAATACATCCCCTTCAAGACAGGATCACTAGCGAAACGACGTTCCATTGCATATAGGCGAGACACAGCAGCTTTGTATGAATTTCCAAACGTAGGCATCGAAGTTTTAAAAGGCAACTGAACTACATACTTTCCATCAGGGGCTCTAGAGAAGGTTTCAACAAAATGAGCCTCAGTTTCATCATCAGCCACTAACCGTCCAGTGGGAAAATTTACTTCCTCAATCTCCCAAAATCTCTGTAAAAGGCTATCAACGTCGATAGAAGCGTGTAATGACGACAACGAAAGGGAGGAACCTACTTTCGAATCTAACAGCTCTCCAGTAACCACCCATCCAAATGAAGTGTTTTGTGCTATTGGAACCCCTAACGATCCCCTAATTTGTCCTTCCAAAATGTCCCACAGCTTGTCTGCACCTAACAACATATCAATAGGATTGGGAATGTTAAAAAATGGATCTGCCAACTCTAACGTTTTTATATGAGACCAAGATGAGACATCAAATGGCATAGAAGGTAAGTTTGAAGTAAGTTTCCCAAGTATGAAAGCGTCAACGATTAAATGTTTACCATTAAAACGAGAGCATAAACTTAATGAAACAAGACCCCTTGTATAACCAGCTTCTGATGATGACAGACCAATGATAGGAATTCGAGCATGCTTGCGATTGAGACCGAGTTTTTGGACAAATGATTCGGTGACAAATGAAACCTGAGAACCGGTATCTATAAGTACGCGACAATTAATAGGATTTCCTTGACAGTTCTGCACTGTAGCGATAAAGGTTGGAAGAATTGTTTGTTTTAAACGGGTATTCTGAAGCGAATGGTTGCTTATAATTTGTGGAATAGATGATGAGGAAGACGCTGCTGCTGCTTCATGTATATTTGATGATACCGGTATGGCAAAGGAAGGTGATGATGATGACGGTTGCGACGTTTGTTCCGGAGGGTGGACAAGAGAATTATGACGCGATTTGCAAACACGGCAACGAGACGACGAGTGGCACTTATATGAAGGATGTCCACTTTTTAAACAATTGAAGCACAGGGTGTTAGATTTGGCGAAATTACGACGCGATTCAATGTCTAAGGCAAGAAACTTTGCACATTGAGTCAAAAAATGATTGTCTTTACACTTGGGACACGAGAGTTTAGTTTGTGGGGACTCAGCAAAATGCGCTTTAATATTTGATGTGTGAGGTTTATTACGCGAGAGATATTGTCTTGCCACCGATTGGCACGATTCCAAGGCGGTGCAGCGGTCTTTGAAAAATTCTAAAAGTTCATTTATTGTTTCATCTCTCTTCGATCTTTCTGCCCATGCTCGTTTTGTATCATTGTCGAGTTTGTTCACTAAAATAAAAATTAACCACGGATCCCGACCGGACGTTTCGATAGCGTGAAGCCCGCGAATTACCTCATCTGCACTATCGGTTACCTTTCGCAATGCATGAACGTTGCTCCCAACTAACGATGGTAACGATAGAAACATATTTATGAACGACTGAGCGATGAGGTTTTTGCGATCGTAGCGTTCTTCAAGTCGATCCCAGGCATCAATATAATTTGCCTCTGTCACGCGAATATGTTTTATTAAATCGGCAGCATCACCCCGAAGCAAAGATTTTAAATACCGAAATTTCTGTATAGCAGTTAATTGAGAATTACTATCGATTGACCCAGTAAATTGATCTTTGAAGCTTGGCCAATCTTTAAAATCTCCAGAAAACTCTTCAATATTCATTGCAGGCAAATGAATGGATTTAGGCTGTGTACTTGAATTGAGTTTTTCTAGAAAAGACGCTTGTTGATCAGCAAGCTTTTCAGCCACGAGTTGATCTGAATTTTGACACGTGTTTTTAAGCGCGCGGAGCTTTTTCGACATTGTTGATTGAGCATAGAAGAATTTGGATTCATAATCCACGAAATCAGGTTCAGGGTCAACGAAGCCCTCTGATTCAGAAAACATTAAAAGTTCATAATGATTTTCATTAAAATCTGACCATGCTTCTTCTAGTCTTTGCAATTGGATTTCAAGCAATTCTATTGACACTTGATCGTCTAGACCTCTAGCAAATGTTTCTGAACGCGTTATGCATCCCTTAAGGTGACCACGTTTCGATTTTAACACGTTCATTTTTTACGCACCAATAAAAAAACCAAACCCCACAAATGTTCTGTTTTATAGCCACGCGTAGATTACTGCGATCCGGCTCGAAGGACCACTATGTTTTATAACGACTGCAAATTTCATAAACCAAAAAAAAAACCTACCACAAATGCGATAACGCGCAGTATGTTTTGATTTTATTAATTTGCACAAACTAATGTCGTAAACCAAACTTCACGATAGGGGACAGGCGACACGAACCAAAATTCAATTTCTTTTGCTGAGAAGAAATCTAAGAAAACTACACCAATTTACCAAACGTTATAAATAAATTAATTTATTTTATATATATGTAATATATAATATAGTATGATTGTTTTGAAACTAAATTATTTTGTTTTGTGTTTAAACTACTTACTGGATCTTTGTTTTATATATATTCATAACGTTATATCAATTTAATCAATTTGTTTAATAATTCCGATTTTTTCCATATAAACACCAAACTCTGACCCACTGTAATTGCGGGTTATAAGTTAGTTTATTTTGAATAGAGTGCAACAGCATCGCTCTTGCTGTACGGCATTTTAAATTATTTTATTGGAAAACCGCAGTTACAGTGAGTGAGAGCTTGAGTGATTTTGGCACTAAGCTATATAAGTTTTCTTTTCTCGTCCACTTGGATTTTGGACACTCATCGTCACACATCTTACAATAAGTATCATACTATATTATATATTACATATATATAAAATAAATTAATTTATTTATAACGTTTGGTAAATTGGTGTAGTTTTCTTAGATTTCTTCTCAGCAAAAGAAATTGAATTTTGGTTCGTATCGCCTGTCCCCTATCGTGAAGTTTGGTTTACGACATTAGTTTGTGCAAATTAATAAAATCAAAACATACTGCGCGTTATCGCATTTGTGGTAGGTTTTTTTTTTGGTTTATGAAATTTGCAGTCGTTATAAAACATAGTGGTCCTTCGAGCCGGATCGCAGTAATCTACGCGTGGCTATAAAACAGAACATTTGTGGGGTTTGGTTTTTTTATTGGTGCGTAAAAAATGAACGTGTTAAAATCGAAACGTGGTCACCTTAAGGGATGCATAACGCGTTCAGAAACATTTGCTAGAGGTCTAGACGATCAAGTGTCAATAGAATTGCTTGAAATCCAATTGCAAAGACTAGAAGAAGCATGGTCAGATTTTAATGAAAATCATTATGAACTTTTAATGTTTTCTGAATCAGAGGGCTTCGTTGACCCTGAACCTGATTTCGTGGATTATGAATCCAAATTCTTCTATGCTCAATCAACAATGTCGAAAAAGCTCCGCGCGCTTAAAAACACGTGTCAAAATTCAGATCAACTCGTGGCTGAAAAGCTTGCTGATCAACAAGCGTCTTTTCTAGAAAAACTCAATTCAAGTACACAGCCTAAATCCATTCATTTGCCTGCAATGAATATTGAAGAGTTTTCTGGAGATTTTAAAGATTGGCCAAGCTTCAAAGATCAATTTACTGGGTCAATCGATAGTAATTCTCAATTAACTGCTATACAGAAATTTCGGTATTTAAAATCTTTGCTTCGGGGTGATGCTGCCGATTTAATAAAACATATTCGCGTGACAGAGGCAAATTATATTGATGCCTGGGATCGACTTGAAGAACGCTACGATCGCAAAAACCTCATCGCTCAGTCGTTCATAAATATGTTTCTATCGTTACCATCGTTAGTTGGGAGCAACGTTCATGCATTGCGAAAGGTAACCGATAGTGCAGATGAGGTAATTCGCGGGCTTCACGCTATCGAAACGTCCGGTCGGGATCCGTGGTTAATTTTTATTTTAGTGAACAAACTCGACAATGATACAAAACGAGCATGGGCAGAAAGATCGAAGAGAGATGAAACAATAAATGAACTTTTAGAATTTTTCAAAGACCGCTGCACCGCCTTGGAATCGTGCCAATCGGTGGCAAGACAATATCTCTCGCGTAATAAACCTCACACATCAAATATTAAAGCGCATTTTGCTGAGTCCCCACAAACTAAACTCTCGTGTCCCAAGTGTAAAGACAATCATTTTTTGACTCAATGTGCAAAGTTTCTTGCCTTAGACATTGAATCGCGTCGTAATTTCGCCAAATCTAACACCCTGTGCTTCAATTGTTTAAAAAGTGGACATCCTTCATATAAGTGCCACTCGTCGTCTCGTTGCCGTGTTTGCAAATCGCGTCATAATTCTCTTGTCCACCCTCCGGAACAAACGTCGCAACCGTCATCATCATCACCTTCCTTTGCCATACCGGTATCATCAAATATACATGAAGCAGCAGCAGCGTCTTCCTCATCATCTATTCCACAAATTATAAGCAACCATTCGCTTCAGAATACCCGTTTAAAACAAACAATTCTTCCAACCTTTATCGCTACAGTGCAGAACTGTCAAGGAAATCCTATTAATTGTCGCGTACTTATAGATACCGGTTCTCAGGTTTCATTTGTCACCGAATCATTTGTCCAAAAACTCGGTCTCAATCGCAAGCATGCTCGAATTCCTATCATTGGTCTGTCATCATCAGAAGCTGGTTATACAAGGGGTCTTGTTTCATTAAGTTTATGCTCTCGTTTTAATGGTAAACATTTAATCGTTGACGCTTTCATACTTGGGAAACTTACTTCAAACTTACCTTCTATGCCATTTGATGTCTCATCTTGGTCTCATATAAAAACGTTAGAGTTGGCAGATCCATTTTTTAACATTCCCAATCCTATTGATATGTTGTTAGGTGCAGACAAGCTGTGGGACATTTTGGAAGCAGGACAAATTAGGGGATCGTTAGGGGTTCCAATAGCACAAAACACTTCATTTGGATGGGTGGTTACTGGAGAGCTGTTAGATTCGAAAGTAGGTTCCTCCCTTTCGTTGTCGTCATTACACGCTTCTATCGACGTTGATAGCCTTTTACAGAGATTTTGGGAGATTGAGGAAGTAAATTTTCCCACTGGACGGTTAGTGGCTGATGATGAAACTGAGGCTCATTTTGTTGAAACCTTCTCTAGAGCCCCTGATGGAAAGTATGTAGTTCAGTTGCCTTTTAAAACTTCGATGCCTACGTTTGGAAATTCATACAAAGCTGCTGTGTCTCGCCTATATGCAATGGAACGTCGTTTCGCTAGTGATCCTGTCTTGAAGGGGATGTATTTAAAATTTATGAAGGAGTATCTCGACCTCGGTCACATGGAACCCATTCCTCTTTCCGAAATCAAACCAGCTATTGGGTCTTATTTTTATTTACCGCATCACGCAGTGTTAAAGCCAGATAGTAAAACCACTAAGCTACGCGTCGTATTTGACGGCTCCGCTAAAGATTCCTTTGGGAATTCCCTTAATAGCAGCCTGTTAATTGGTCCTCCTATTCAACGTGACCTGTTTGGAGTGTGTTTGCGTTTTCGAGAGCATCGGTATGTTTTTACTGCTGATGTTGTTAAAATGTTCCGTCAGATTTGGGTGGTTGACGAGCATACAAATTTTCAACGCATCGTTTGGCGTGAAAGTTCATCTGATGAAATTCGGCATTTTCGCCTACGGACCGTAACGTACGGTACGGCTTCTGCACCATTTCTGTCCGTTCGTGTGTTGCAGCAGTTAGCTCATGATTATCAACAAAGGTATCCAAATGCATCACGTGTTTTGCTCAAAGACGTTTACGTGGATGATGTCATGACTGGAGCAGATTCGCAGGAAACCTTAATAAGCCTACAGTCAGAATTAGTTGCTCTAATGTCTGAGGCTAAACTTGAGTTACGGAAGTGGAATTCGAATAGTTGGGCTCTTCTTGCACTTCTTCCAAAGGAAGATTGCGAATTTTCTTGGTTTGATACTGAAAGATCAAAATCTCTAATCAAAGTGCTTGGAATGTACTGGAATCCTCCTAGTGACAATTTTTCTTTTAAAATTACACAAGATCTCCCAAATATTACACCGAGTAGGCGCACTTTGATGTCGGAAATCTCAAGAATATTCGATCCCTTGGGTTTATTGGCACCATCTGTGGTATTATTTAAAATGCTGTTTCAGGAGCTGTGGTCTTCAGAACATAAATTAACTTGGGATGATCCGTTACCTCCTAAATTAGCAGATAAGTGGTGTTGTTATCGGCAGGAGCTTAAGTTCTTTGAAGTAATTCATGTCCCCAGGAATTTATTTGCGTCTTTAGAACACATTGAGATTCACGGTTTCTCAGACGCCTCGTCTTTAGCTTACTCTGCTGTGGTGTACGCCCGTACTAAAATCGCAACAGGTGACTACTACACCTCAATTATTGCTGCCAAAACAAAGGTAGCACCATTAAAACCAGTTTCGATACCTCGTCTGGAACTGTGTGGAGCAGTTCTTCTTTGCCGTTTGATTCACAAGGTCACTTTAAGCCTTTCGACTAAAGTGACAAACGTTTTTGCTTGGTGTGACTCAGAAGTTGTTCTCCATTGGTTATCGTCCCCGCCGCGTCGATGGACTACGTTTATAGCCAACCGAACCGCTGCAATTCTTGACGAAATTCCACGACATTCTTGAAACAATGTACGTTCCGAGTGGAATCCTGCGGATTGTGCGTCGCGTGGAATTCTTCCATCAAAATTAGGTTCACATCCTCTGTGGTGGAATGGACCATTTTGGCTATTATTGGATCAAGAAAACTGGCCGACATCCAAACTATCACTTCAAAACTCATCAAATTCAGAAGTGATGGCAGAGGAGCGACCTACCGCAAAATTAGTGCTCGTGGCTAACATTGACTCAAATCAATATTGATGATGATGATGATGTTTCTTGGCACAAGCTTCAACGTATCGTGGCATATTGTTTTCGGTTTGCGTATAATTGCCGTTTAAAAAATGAAATGAAAAAATATAGATATAATCATGGACTAAAGACTAAAGAACTACAACGCGCGCGGAATTCAATTTTTAAACACGTCCAGCGTATATCTTTTGGTGATGAAATTCATCATCTTATTCTTTTTAAAAAGCTCCCTCCAAAATCAAAACTAATAAAATATGCAGCATTTATGGACAAAGATGGACTTTTGAGAGTTGGCGGTCGTATTAAACATGCGACAGTCTCTTATTCTATTAAACACCCTATACTACTTGACAATAATCATCTTTCTTATATCATAGCTACTCAAATACACTTGAACTACCTACATACCGGAGTTACAGAGACTTTTGTTGTGGTTCGTCAGCAGTACTGGATAATGGGTAGCCGCAATTTGATCCGAAAAATAGTGCATAGTTGTAAAAAATGTTTTATGCAACGGAAGAACACCATTAATCAACTCATGGGGGACTTGCCTCCTCAAAGGATTACCCCTAGTCGCCCATTTTCAAACACTGGCTGTGACTATGCTGGACCCTTCACCATTAAGTTATCAAAAGGCCGAAACCCTAAGATGTCCAAAGCATACTTTGCTTTATTTGTATGCATGAGTACAAAAGCGATCCATTTGGAGCTAGTGAGTGACCTCACAACAGAGGCCTTTTTAGCAGCATTCAGGCGTTTTGTGTCCCGTCGTGGTAAATGTTCGAACATCTATACTGACAATGGGACTAACTTTCAAGGAGCTCGTCGCTGCCTTGATGATATGCATAGGCTTCTTCTATCAGAAAAGCACAACGAGTGTATCGCAACATCTTTGGCAATGGATGGAATTTCGTGGCATTTCATTCCTCCTTCGGCCCCGCACTTTGGCGGGTTGTGGGAGGCAGGAGTTCGATCAGTAAAGCTTCATTTAAAGCGTGTTGTAGGGTCTTCCATTTTGACGTTTGAAGAACTTTATACAGTCCTAACACAAATTGAAGCTATATTAAATTCACGTCCTATATGTTCTATCTCAGATGAAGATCTTAATCCACTAACCCCCTCACATTTTCTTATAGGTGAGCCATACTCAGCAGTACCAGAACCGAGTTTACTAAATACCCCAATTAACCGATTGGCGCACTGGAACCACTTGCAAAACATGGTCCAAGGATTCTGGAAACGTTGGCACAACGAGTACCTTACCACCTTACAAGATCGACCGAAGTGGCAACAATCAACCAACAATATCAAGCCTGGTGACTTAGTGGTTGTAAAGGAACCAAATCTTCCACCAACAAAGTGGTTTCTTGGCCGAATAGAAGCTGTTCATCCTGGTCCAGATAACCGAGTAAGAGTTGCAACAATTAAAACCAGCCGAGGAATATTCACTCGACCGATCACAAAGTTAGCAAGTCTTCCTTCTTCCTGAAACTTGTTTCAGGGGGGCCAGAATGTTTTGAAACTAAATTATTTTGTTTTGTGTTTAAACTACTTACTGGATCTTTGTTTTATATATATTCATAACGTAATATCAATTTAATCAATTTGTTTAATAATTCCGATTTTTTCCATATAAACACCAAACTCTGACCCACTGTAATTGCGGGTTATAAGTTAGTTTATTTTGAATAGAGTGCAACAGCATCGCTCTTGCTGTACGGCATTTTAAATTATTTTATTGGAAAACCGCAGTTACAGTGAGTGAGAGCTTGAGTGATTTTGGCACTAAGCTATATAAGTTTTCTTTTCTCGTCCACTTGGATTTTGGACACTCATCGTCACACATCTTACAATAAGTATCATACTATATTATATATTACATATATATAAAATAAATTAATTTATTTATAACGTTTGGTAAATTGGTGTAGTTTTCTTAGATTTCTTCTCAGCAAAAGAAATTGAATTTTGGTTCGTATCGCCTGTCAACTATCGTAACATACTGCGCGTTATCGCATTTGTGGTAGGTTTTTTTTTTGGTTTATGAAATTTGCAGTCGTTATAAAACAATGATGATGATGATGATGATGATGATGATGATGATGATGATGATGATGATGATGATGATGATGATGATGATGATGATGATGATGATGATGATGATGATGATGATGATGATGATGATGATGATGATGATGATGATGATGATGATGATGATGATGATGATGATGATGATGATGATGATGATGATGATGATGATGATGATGATGATGATGATGATGATGATGATGATGATGATGATGATGATGATGATGATGATGATGATGATGATGATGATGATGATGATGATGATGATGATGATGATGATGATGATGATGATGATGATGATGATGATGATGATGATGATGATGATGATGATGATGATGATGATGATGATGATGATGATGATGATGATGATGATGATGATGATGATGATGATGATGATGATGATGATGATGATGATGATGATGATGATGATGATGATGATGATGATGATGATGATGATGATGATGATGATGATGATGATGATGATGATGATGATGATGATGATGATGATGATGATGATGATGATGATGATGATGATGATGATGATGATGATGATGATGATGATGATGATGATGATGATGATGATGATGATGATGATGATGATGATGATGATGATGATGATGATGATGATGATGATGATGATGATGATGATGATGATGATGATGATGATGATGATGATGATGATGATGATGATGATGATGATGATGATGATGATGATGATGATGATGATGATGATGATGATGATGATGATGATGATGATGATGATGATGATGATGATGATGATGATGATGATGATGATGATGATGATGATGATGATGATGATGATGATGATGATGATGATGATGATGATGATGATGATGATGATGATGATGATGATGATGATGATGATGATGATGATGATGATGATGATGATGATGATGATGATGATGATGATGATGATGATGATGATGATGATGATGATGATGATGATGATGATGATGATGATGATGATGATGATGATGATGATGATGATGATGATGATGATGATGATGATGATGATGATGATGATGATGATGATGATGATGATGATGATGATGATGATGATGATGATGATGATGATGATGATGATGATGATGATGATGATGATGATGATGATGATGATGATGATGATGATGATGATGATGATGATGATGATGATGATGATGATGATGATGATGATGATGATGATGATGATGATGATGATGATGATGATGATGATGATGATGATGATGATGATGATGATGATGATGATGATGATGATGATGATGATGATGATGATGATGATGATGATGATGATGATGATGATGATGATGATGATGATGATGATGATGATGATGATGATGATGATGATGATGATGATGATGATGATGATGATGATGATGATGATGATGATGATGATGATGATGATGATGATGATGATGATGATGATGATGATGATGATGATGATGATGATGATGATGATGATGATGATGATGATGATGATGATGATGATGATGATGATGATGATGATGATGATGATGATGATGATGATGATGATGATGATGATGATGATGATGATGATGATGATGATGATGATGATGATGATGATGATGATGATGATGATGATGATGATGATGATGATGATGATGATGATGATGATGATGATGATGATGATGATGATGATGATGATGATGATGATGATGATGATGATGATGATGATGATGATGATGATGATGATGATGATGATGATGATGATGATGATGATGATGATGATGATGATGATGATGATGATGATGATGATGATGATGATGATGATGATGATGATGATGATGATGATGATGATGATGATGATGATGATGATGATGATGATGATGATGATGATGATGATGATGATGATGATGATGATGATGATGATGATGATGATGATGATGATGATGATGATGATGATGATGATGATGATGATGATGATGATGATGATGATGATGATGATGATGATGATGATGATGATGATGATGATGATGATGATGATGATGATGATGATGATGATGATGATGATGATGATGATGATGATGATGATGATGATGATGATGATGATGATGATGATGATGATGATGATGATGATGATGATGATGATGATGATGATGATGATGATGATGATGATGATGATGATGATGATGATGATGATGATGATGATGATGATGATGATGATGATGATGATGATGATGATGATGATGATGATGATGATGATGATGATGATGATGATGATGATGATGATGATGATGATGATGATGATGATGATGATGATGATGATGATGATGATGATGATGATGATGATGATGATGATGATGATGATGATGATGATGATGATGATGATGATGATGATGATGATGATGATGATGATGATGATGATGATGATGATGATGATGATGATGATGATGATGATGATGATGATGATGATGATGATGATGATGATGATGATGATGATGATGATGATGATGATGATGATGATGATGATGATGATGATGATGATGATGATGATGATGATGATGATGATGATGATGATGATGATGATGATGATGATGATGATGATGATGATGATGATGATGATGATGATGATGATGATGATGATGATGATGATGATGATGATGATGATGATGATGATGATGATGATGATGATGATGATGATGATGATGATGATGATGATGATGATGATGATGATGATGATGATGATGATGATGATGATGATGATGATGATGATGATGATGATGATGATGATGATGATGATGATGATGATGATGATGATGATGATGATGATGATGATGATGATGATGATGATGATGATGATGATGATGATGATGATGATGATGATGATGATGATGATGATGATGATGATGATGATGATGATGATGATGATGATGATGATGATGATGATGATGATGATGATGATGATGATGATGATGATGATGATGATGATGATGATGATGATGATGATGATGATGATGATGATGATGATGATGATGATGATGATGATGATGATGATGATGATGATGATGATGATGATGATGATGATGATGATGATGATGATGATGATGATGATGATGATGATGATGATGATGATGATGATGATGATGATGATGATGATGATGATGATGATGATGATGATGATGATGATGATGATGATGATGATGATGATGATGATGATGATGATGATGATGATGATGATGATGATGATGATGATGATGATGATGATGATGATGATGATGATGATGATGATGATGATGATGATGATGATGATGATGATGATGATGATGATGATGATGATGATGATGATGATGATGATGATGATGATGATGATGATGATGATGATGATGATGATGATGATGATGATGATGATGATGATGATGATGATGATGATGATGATGATGATGATGATGATGATGATGATGATGATGATGATGATGATGATGATGATGATGATGATGATGATGATGATGATGATGATGATGATGATGATGATGATGATGATGATGATGATGATGATGATGATGATGATGATGATGATGATGATGATGATGATGATGATGATGATGATGATGATGATGATGATGATGATGATGATGATGATGATGATGATGATGATGATGATGATGATGATGATGATGATGATGATGATGATGATGATGATGATGATGATGATGATGATGATGATGATGATGATGATGATGATGATGATGATGATGATGATGATGATGATGATGATGATGATGATGATGATGATGATGATGATGATGATGATGATGATGATGATGATGATGATGATGATGATGATGATGATGATGATGATGATGATGATGATGATGATGATGATGATGATGATGATGATGATGATGATGATGATGATGATGATGATGATGATGATGATGATGATGATGATGATGATGATGATGATGATGATGATGATGATGATGATGATGATGATGATGATGATGATGATGATGATGATGATGATGATGATGATGATGATGATGATGATGATGATGATGATGATGATGATGATGATGATGATGATGATGATGATGATGATGATGATGATGATGATGATGATGATGATGATGATGATGATGATGATGATGATGATGATGATGATGATGATGATGATGATGATGATGATGATGATGATGATGATGATGATGATGATGATGATGATGATGATGATGATGATGATGATGATGATGATGATGATGATGATGATGATGATGATGATGATGATGATGATGATGATGATGATGATGATGATGATGATGATGATGATGATGATGATGATGATGATGATGATGATGATGATGATGATGATGATGATGATGATGATGATGATGATGATGATGATGATGATGATGATGATGATGATGATGATGATGATGATGATGATGATGATGATGATGATGATGATGATGATGATGATGATGATGATGATGATGATGATGATGATGATGATGATGATGATGATGATGATGATGATGATGATGATGATGATGATGATGATGATGATGATGATGATGATGATGATGATGATGATGATGATGATGATGATGATGATGATGATGATGATGATGATGATGATGATGATGATGATGATGATGATGATGATGATGATGATGATGATGATGATGATGATGATGATGATGATGATGATGATGATGATGATGATGATGATGATGATGATGATGATGATGATGATGATGATGATGATGATGATGATGATGATGATGATGATGATGATGATGATGATGATGATGATGATGATGATGATGATGATGATGATGATGATGATGATGATGATGATGATGATGATGATGATGATGATGATGATGATGATGATGATGATGATGATGATGATGATGATGATGATGATGATGATGATGATGATGATGATGATGATGATGATGATGATGATGATGATGATGATGATGATGATGATGATGATGATGATGATGATGATGATGATGATGATGATGATGATGATGATGATGATGATGATGATGATGATGATGATGATGATGATGATGATGATGATGATGATGATGATGATGATGATGATGATGATGATGATGATGATGATGATGATGATGATGATGATGATGATGATGATGATGATGATGATGATGATGATGATGATGATGATGATGATGATGATGATGATGATGATGATGATGATGATGATGATGATGATGATGATGATGATGATGATGATGATGATGATGATGATGATGATGATGATGATGATGATGATGATGATGATGATGATGATGATGATGATGATGATGATGATGATGATGATGATGATGATGATGATGATGATGATGATGATGATGATGATGATGATGATGATGATGATGATGATGATGATGATGATGATGATGATGATGATGATGATGATGATGATGATGATGATGATGATGATGATGATGATGATGATGATGATGATGATGATGATGATGATGATGATGATGATGATGATGATGATGATGATGATGATGATGATGATGATGATGATGATGATGATGATGATGATGATGATGATGATGATGATGATGATGATGATGATGATGATGATGATGATGATGATGATGATGATGATGATGATGATGATGATGATGATGATGATGATGATGATGATGATGATGATGATGATGATGATGATGATGATGATGATGATGATGATGATGATGATGATGATGATGATGATGATGATGATGATGATGATGATGATGATGATGATGATGATGATGATGATGATGATGATGATGATGATGATGATGATGATGATGATGATGATGATGATGATGATGATGATGATGATGATGATGATGATGATGATGATGATGATGATGATGATGATGATGATGATGATGATGATGATGATGATGATGATGATGATGATGATGATGATGATGATGATGATGATGATGATGATGATGATGATGATGATGATGATGATGATGATGATGATGATGATGATGATGATGATGATGATGATGATGATGATGATGATGATGATGATGATGATGATGATGATGATGATGATGATGATGATGATGATGATGATGATGATGATGATGATGATGATGATGATGATGATGATGATGATGATGATGATGATGATGATGATGATGATGATGATGATGATGATGATGATGATGATGATGATGATGATGATGATGATGATGATGATGATGATGATGATGATGATGATGATGATGATGATGATGATGATGATGATGATGATGATGATGATGATGATGATGATGATGATGATGATGATGATGATGATGATGATGATGATGATGATGATGATGATGATGATGATGATGATGATGATGATGATGATGATGATGATGATGATGATGATGATGATGATGATGATGATGATGATGATGATGATGATGATGATGATGATGATGATGATGATGATGATGATGATGATGATGATGATGATGATGATGATGATGATGATGATGATGATGATGATGATGATGATGATGATGATGATGATGATGATGATGATGATGATGATGATGATGATGATGATGATGATGATGATGATGATGATGATGATGATGATGATGATGATGATGATGATGATGATGATGATGATGATGATGATGATGATGATGATGATGATGATGATGATGATGATGATGATGATGATGATGATGATGATGATGATGATGATGATGATGATGATGATGATGATGATGATGATGATGATGATGATGATGATGATGATGATGATGATGATGATGATGATGATGATGATGATGATGATGATGATGATGATGATGATGATGATGATGATGATGATGATGATGATGATGATGATGATGATGATGATGATGATGATGATGATGATGATGATGATGATGATGATGATGATGATGATGATGATGATGATGATGATGATGATGATGATGATGATGATGATGATGATGATGATGATGATGATGATGATGATGATGATGATGATGATGATGATGATGATGATGATGATGATGATGATGATGATGATGATGATGATGATGATGATGATGATGATGATGATGATGATGATGATGATGATGATGATGATGATGATGATGATGATGATGATGATGATGATGATGATGATGATGATGATGATGATGATGATGATGATGATGATGATGATGATGATGATGATGATGATGATGATGATGATGATGATGATGATGATGATGATGATGATGATGATGATGATGATGATGATGATGATGATGATGATGATGATGATGATGATGATGATGATGATGATGATGA
>CATNUY010000167.1:30000-35000 GCA_951217065.1 Baccha elongata | reverse complement strand
GTCCAAAGACTTTAATCAAATGTTTTTTCTACCCTCACAGTCTGAGGTGCGAAGAAGCGCGTTTATAATCTATTATGTGGAAGGGACCTAAAAGTTGCAAAAAAATATTATTATATTACACAAAAGAAAAATATCCACAAATTGAAGGCAAATATAAGACATATCATGAAAATAATATATAAAAAATTATTCTAAGTCCGAAATCAATGAAAAGAGTAAATAAAATTTTTTCAAGTTGAAAAAATTTTTTAAGTCCAAAAAATTTTCTAAGTCCAAAGACTTTAATCAAATGTTTTTTCTACCCTCACAGTCTGAGGTGCGAAGAAGCGCATTTATAATCTATTATGTGGAAGGGACCTAAAAGTTGCAAAAAAATATTATTATATTACACAAAAGAAAAATATCCACAAATTGAAGGCAAATATAAGACATATCATGAAAATAATATATAAAAAATTATTCTAAGTCCGAAATCAATGAAAAGAGTAAATAAAATTTTTTCAAGTTGAAAAAATTTTTTAAGTCCAAAAAATTTTCTAAGTCCAAAGACTTTAATCAAATGTTTTTTCTACCCTCACAGTCTGAGGTGCGAAGAAGCGCGTTTATAATCTATTATGTGGAAGGGACCTAAAAGTTGCAAAAAAATATTATTATATTACACAAAAGAAAAATATCCACAAATTGAAGGCAAATATAAGACATATCATGAAAATAATATATAAAAAATTATTCTAAGTCCGAAATCAATGAAAAGAGTAAATAAAATTTTTTCAAGTTGAAAAAATTTTTTAAGTCCAAAAAATTTTCTAAGTCCAAAGACTTTAATCAAATGTTTTTTCTACCCTCACAGTCTGAGGTGCGAAGAAGCGCGTTTATAATCTATTATGTGGAAGGGACCTAAAAGTTGCAAAAAAATATTATTATATTACACAAAAGAAAAATATCCACAAATTGAAGGCAAATATAAGACATATCATGAAAATAATATATAAAAAATTATTCTAAGTCCGAAATCAATGAAAAGAGTAAATAAAATTTTTTCAAGTTGAAAAAATTTTTTAAGTCCAAAAAATTTCTAAGTCCAAAGACTTTATTCAAAATGTTTTTTTGGCATCACAAAGGTTGCTGCGATAATGTCTGTTTCTAAACTACTTTAAGGAATCGAGAAAATTTTTCGTTTTCCCCACGTTGGACGCAAGTGCCAATGTATCGTAACTTCACGGTCTATAAACTAGCTTTTATAGTCGAGAAATAACAACCAATTAGGGGTAGGTACTGAGATTTCGAGAATTTATTTCTATGAAGTAATTTTCTTGGATCTGCCTGTGAAAGCGAAAGGTACCAAAAAACAAAATGGTTGAGCCCATGACGGATTAGAAGTCCGCATTAGAAATTTACTTCACATTTATGGGTAGTGTGAAGTAAATAAATGATAAAAGAATTTTTAATTCTTGGTTCATAAAAAAATAATATATTTTTAAAAAATATATAAAATTTACTTCAAAGAAAGTAAAAGAATTTATTAGAAATTTGAAAATATCATTGATATGTATTTGAAAGGTGCTCAGCTAAGTAAATAAACTCAATTACTACGAAAAGAGTTCACTATATTATAGGTTCTCTTATTGATGTTTTCTGAAAAAGTTGTACTTGAACCTTTGTAAAATGCATTTTCCTTTATTCTCGATTACAAATTGGCAAATCTTTTAATAAAAAAATTATCAGAGTCAGTTGTTATGAGAGATAACATAAGAGGAATCATGTTATTTTTCAATTTTTCAAATATAAAATATAAATAAATAACATTATTCTGGTTGATCCTGCCAGTAGTTATATGCTTGTCTCAAAGATTAAGCCATTGCATGTCTAAGTACACACGAATTAAAAGTGAAACCGCAAAAGGCTCATTATATCAGTTATGGTTCATTAGATCGTTAACAGTTACTTGGATAACTGTGGTAATTCTAGAGCTAATACATGCAATATAAACACGGACCTTATGGAACGTGTGCTTTTATTAGGCTAAAACCAAGCGATTTTTTCGGAAATCGTTTATATGGTTGAACTCTAGATAATTTGCCGATCGTATGGTCTAGTACCGACGACAGATCTTTCAAATGTCTGCCCTATCAACTATTGATGGTAGTATCTAGGACTACCATGGTTGCTACGGGTAACGGGGAATCAGGGTTCGATTCCGGAGAGGGAGCCTGAGAAACGGCTACCACATCTAAGGAAGGCAGCAGGCGCGTAAATTACCCACTCCCAGTTCGGGGAGGTAGTGACGAAAAATAACAATACAGGACTCATATCCGAGGCCCTGTAATTGGAATGAGTACACTTTAAATCCGTTAACAAGGACCTATTGGAGGGCAAGTCTGGTGCCAGCAGCCGCGGTAATTCCAGCTCCAATAGCGTATATTAAAGTTGTTGCGGTTAAAACGTTCGTAGTTGAATTTGTGCTTCATACGGGTAGTAAAACTATAATTGTGGATTTTACATTACCTTATGTATGCAAGCGTATTACCGGTGGAGTTCTAATATATCAATTGTGCTTTTGTATGATTATGTATACCTCCTACTTAAACCTGCTTCAGTGCTCTTCATCGAGTGTTGTTGTGGGCCGGTACAATTACTTTGAACAAATTAGAGTGCTTAAAGCAGGCTCCAAATGCCTGAATATTTTGTGCATGGAATAATGAAATAAGACCTCTGATCTACTTTCATTGGTTTTTAGATCAAGAGGTAATGATTAATAGAAGCAGTTTGGGGGCATTAGTATTACGACGCGAGAGGTGAAATTCTTGGACCGTCGTAAGACTAACTTAAGCGAAAGCATTTGCCAAAGATGTTTTCATTAATCAAGAACGAAAGTTAGAGGTTCGAAGGCGATCAGATACCGCCCTAGTTCTAACCATAAACGATGCCAGCTAGCAATTGGGAGTAGCTACTTCTATGGCTCTCTCAGTCGCTTCCCGGGAAACCAAAGCTTTTGGGCTCCGGGGGAAGTATGGTTGCAAAGCTGAAACTTAAAGGAATTGACGGAAGGGCACCACCAGGAGTGGAGCCTGCGGCTTAATTTGACTCAACACGGGAAAACTTACCAGGTCCGAACATAAGTGTGTAAGACAGATTGATAGCTCTTTCTCGAATCTATGGGTGGTGGTGCATGGCCGTTCTTAGTTCGTGGAGTGATTTGTCTGGTTAATTCCGATAACGAACGAGACTCAAATATATTAATAGATGCTTTCAGGATTATGGTGTTGAAGCTTTCATAGCCTTTATTCATGAATATAGTAAAATATAGACGTGTTTGAATGTGTTTATGTTAGTGGAGTCGTACCTGTTTGTTTGTCCCATTATAAGGACACTAGCTTCTTAAATGGACAAATTGCGTCTAGCAATAATGAGATTGAGCAATAACAGGTCTGGAATGCCCTTAGATGTCCTGGGCTGCACGCGCGCTACAATGAAAGTATCAACGTGTATTTCCTAGACCGAGAGGTCCGGGTAAACCGCTGAACCACTTTCATGCTTGGGATTGTGAACTGAAACTGTTCACATGAACTTGGAATTCCCAGTAAGTGTGAGTCATTAACTCGTATTGATTAAGTCCCTGCCCTTTGTACACACCGCCCGTCGCTACTACCGATTGAATTATTTAGTGAGGTCTCCGGACGTGATCACTGTGACGCTCACGTGTTACGGTTGTTTCGCAGAAGTTGACCGAACTTGAGTATTTAGAGGAAGTAAAAGTCGTAACAAGGTTTCCGTAGGTGAACCTGCGGAAGGATCATTAACGTGTTCCTTCTTAAAAAGAAACAATTAAAATAAAAAGCAAAAACAAATATAATATATAAATTTATATATACAAAAACAAAATGGCAATAAATAAAATTGCAATATCAAAATATGCATAAAATGCATATAAAATAAAATGAAAAAAAAAAAAAACGAAATGAAAAATGAAAAATTATAAGAAAAAATATTGTCAATAAATTAAATTGCAATATAAAAGAAAGAAAAATATGCGCTTGGTGAACGCTATATTTTTAAGAAAAATTATAAAAAATGTTAAATGAACATTTATATAGAGAAGAAGACTAATCAAAAAGAAAAAAATATGCGCTTGGGGCAACGCTATATTTTTAAATAAAATTATAAAAAAATGTTAAATGAACATTTATATAGAGAAGAAGACTAATCAAAAAGAAAAAAATATGCGCTTGGGGCAACGCTATATTTTTAAATAAAATTATAAAAAAATGTTAAATGAACATTTATATAGAAAAGAAGACTAATCGGAAAGAAAAAAATATGCGCCTTGGCAACGCTATATTTTTAAATAAAATTATAAAATGAATATTTATATAGAAAAGAAGACGACTAATCAAAAAGAAAAAAATATGCGCTTGGGGGCAACGCTATATTTTTAAATAAAATTATAAAAAAATGTCAAATGAACATTTATCTAGAAAAGAAGACTAATCAAGAAAATATTAATGGACAATGTTGTACTTATTCATAAGTTAAAGATTCTTCGGAATTTGACATTCGCAACATATAAACATTAATTAAAAAAATAATATTAGAAATTTTATATTTCTTTTATTAAAATTATTGACTTGTAAAAAAAAACAAAATTATCACTCTAAGCGGTGGATCACTCGGCTCATGGGTCGATGAAGAACGCAGCAAACTGTGCGTCATCGTGTGAACTGCAGGACACATGAACATCGACATTTTGAACGCATATCGCAGTCATGCTGTTATGTACTTTAATTAATTTTGAAGTGCTGCTTGGACTACATATGGTTGAGGGTTGTGATACTATGCTAAAAAAGTTGCTTGTAGATGAAGAAGAATTTTAATATAATTATTATTCTTTTAAAATCTGCTTAAGCACATGTTATATTACTGGATTTTTTATTAAATTCATAATATTAATTTACAAAGTATACCTCAAAATGAATTTCAAATTCTATATTATCAATTAATTA
>CATNUY010000167.1:17500-22500 GCA_951217065.1 Baccha elongata | reverse complement strand
ATGCATTTTCCCTTTATTCTCGATTACAAATTGGCAAATCTTTTAATAAAAAAATTATCAGAGTCAGTTGTTATGAGAGATAACATAAGAGGAATCATGTTATTTTTCAATTTTTCAAATATAAAATATAAATAAATAACATTATTCTGGTTGATCCTGCCAGTAGTTATATGCTTGTCTCAAAGATTAAGCCATGCATGTCTAAGTACACACGAATTAAAAGTGAAACCGCAAAAGGCTCATTATATCAGTTATGGTTCATTAGATCGTTAACAGTTACTTGGATAACTGTGGTAATTCTAGAGCTAATACATGCAATATAAACACGGACCTTATGGAACGTGTGCTTTTATTAGGCTAAAACCAAGCGATTTTTTCGGAAATCGTTAATATGGTTGAACTCTAGATAATTTGCCGATCGTATGGTCTAGTACCGACGACAGATCTTTCAAATGTCTGCCCTATCAACTATTGATGGTAGTATCTAGGACTACCATGGTTGCTACGGGTAACGGGGAATCAGGGTTCGATTCCGGAGAGGGAGCCTGAGAAACGGCTACCACATCTAAGGAAGGCAGCAGGCGCGTAAATTACCCACTCCCAGTTCGGGGAGGTAGTGACGAAAAATAACAATACAGGACTCATATCCGAGGCCCTGTAATTGGAATGAGTACACTTTAAATCCGTTAACAAGGACCTATTGGAGGGCAAGTCTGGTGCCAGCAGCCGCGGTAATTCCAGCTCCAATAGCGTATATTAAAGTTGTTGCGGTTAAAACGTTCGTAGTTGAATTTGTGCTTCATACGGGTAGTAAAACTATAATTGTGGATTTTACATTACCTTATGTATGCAAGCGTATTACCGGTGGAGTTCTAATATATCAATTGTGCTTTTGTATGATTATGTATACCTCCTACTTAAACCTGCTTCAGTGCTCTTCATCGAGTGTTGTTGTGGGCCGGTACAATTACTTTGAACAAATTAGAGTGCTTAAAGCAGGCTCCAAATGCCTGAATATTTTGTGCATGGAATAATGAAATAAGACCTCTGATCTACTTTCATTGGTTTTTAGATCAAGAGGTAATGATTAATAGAAGCAGTTTGGGGGCATTAGTATTACGACGCGAGAGGTGAAATTCTTGGACCGTCGTAAGACTAACTTAAGCGAAAGCATTTGCCAAAGATGTTTTCATTAATCAAGAACGAAAGTTAGAGGTTCGAAGGCGATCAGATACCGCCCTAGTTCTAACCATAAACGATGCCAGCTAGCAATTGGGAGTAGCTACTTCTATGGCTCTCTCAGTCGCTTCCCGGGAAACCAAAGCTTTTGGGCTCCGGGGGAAGTATGGTTGCAAAGCTGAAACTTAAAGGAATTGACGGAAGGGCACCACCAGGAGTGGAGCCTGCGGCTTAATTTGACTCAACACGGGAAAACTTACCAGGTCCGAACATAAGTGTGTAAGACAGATTGATAGCTCTTTCTCGAATCTATGGGTGGTGGTGCATGGCCGTTCTTAGTTCGTGGAGTGATTTGTCTGGTTAATTCCGATAACGAACGAGACTCAAATATATTAAATAGATGCTTTCAGGATTATGGTGTTGAAGCTTTCATAGCCTTTATTCATGAATATAGTAAAATATAGACGTGTTTGAATGTGTTTATGTTAGTGGAGTCGTACCTGTTTGTTTGTCCCATTATAAGGACACTAGCTTCTTAAATGGACAAATTGCGTCTAGCAATAATGAGATTGAGCAATAACAGGTCTGGAATGCCCTTAGATGTCCTGGGCTGCACGCGCGCTACAATGAAAGTATCAACGTGTATTTCCTAGACCGAGAGGTCCGGGTAAACCGCTGAACCACTTTCATGCTTGGGATTGTGAACTGAAACTGTTCACATGAACTTGGAATTCCCAGTAAGTGTGAGTCATTAACTCGTATTGATTAAGTCCCTGCCCTTTGTACACACCGCCCGTCGCTACTACCGATTGAATTATTTAGTGAGGTCTCCGGACGTGATCACTGTGACGCTCACGTGTTACGGTTGTTTCGCAGAAGTTGACCGAACTTGAGTATTTAGAGGAAGTAAAAGTCGTAACAAGGTTTCCGTAGGTGAACCTGCGGAAGGATCATTAACGTGTTCCTTCTTAAAAAGAAACAATTAAAATAAAAAGCAAAAACAAATATAATATATAAAATTTATATATACAAAAACAAAATGGCAATAAATAAAATTGCAATATCAAAATATGCATAAAATGCATATAAAATAAAATGAAAAAAAAAAAAAACGAAATGAAAATGAAAAATTATAAGAAAAAATATTGTCAATAAATTAAATTGCAATATAAAAGAAAGAAAAATATGCGCTTGGTGAACGCTATATTTTTAAGAAAAATTATAAAAAATGTTAAATGAACATTTATATAGAGAAGAAGACTAATCAAAAAGAAAAAAATATGCGCTTGGGGCAACGCTATATTTTTAAATAAAATTATAAAAAAATGTTAAATGAACATTTATATAGAGAAGAAGACTAATCAAAAAGAAAAAAATATGCGCTTGGGGCAACGCTATATTTTTAAATAAAATTATAAAAAAATGTTAAATGAACATTTATATAGAAAAGAAGACTAATCGGAAAGAAAAAAATATGCGCCTTGGCAACGCTATATTTTTAAATAAAATTATAAAATGAATATTTATATAGAAAAGAAGACGACTAATCAAAAAGAAAAAAATATGCGCTTGGGGCAACGCTATATTTTTAAATAAAATTATAAAAAAATGTCAAATGAACATTTATCTAGAAAAGAAGACTAATCAAGAAAATATTAATGGACAATGTTGTACTTATTCATAAGTTAAAGATTCTTCGGAATTTGACATTCGCAACATATAAACATTAATTAAAAAAATAATATTAGAAATTTTATATTTCTTTTATTAAAATTATTGACTTGTAAAAAAAAACAAAATTATCACTCTAAGCGGTGGATCACTCGGCTCATGGGTCGATGAAGAACGCAGCAAACTGTGCGTCATCGTGTGAACTGCAGGACACATGAACATCGACATTTTGAACGCATATCGCAGTCCATGCTGTTATGTACTTTAATTAATTTTGAAGTGCTGCTTGGACTACATATGGTTGAGGGTTGTGATACTATGCTAAAAAAGTTGCTTGTAGATGAAGAAGAATTTTAATATAATTATTATTCTTTTAAAATCTGCTTAAGCACATGTTATATTACTGGATTTTTTATTAAATTCATAATATTAATTTACAAAGTATACCTCAAAATGAATTTCAAATTCTATATTATCAATTAATTAAAAGAGGATGAATTAGTATAAATATACTAAACAAAAATTTATCAAAAATGAGACAAAAGCGAACAATTAGAATAAAATATACTTTACAAAAATTTATCAAAAATAAGACAATAAGCGAGCAATTAGAATAAAATATACTTTGAGACAATAAGCGAAAAATTACAAAAATAAAAATAAAAGTATATAAAGAAGTAAAGTAAATTTATTAAAAAAACTAATCTGAAGGCAAACAAAAATATTCACCTCTAAAATTTGATAAATAGATTTGATTTCAAATCCTGAGTATATAAAATAATAAAATGTAAGCTATGTTAAACAACCTCAACTCATATGAGATAACTCCCCGAATTTAAGCATATTAATGAGGGAAGGAAAAGAAACTAACAAGGATTTTCTTAGTAGCGGCGAGCGAAAAGAAATCAGTTCAGCACTAAGCCATTTTGTCTTTATGGCAAATATGGGATGCAGTGTATGGAACATCTATAATCTAGTATGAGAAATTAACGATTTAAGTCCTTCTTAAATGAGGCCATTTACCCATAGAGGGTGCCAGGCCCGTATAACGTTAATGATTACTAGAAGATGTTTCCAAAGAGTCGTGTTGCTTGATAGTGCAGCACTAAGTGGGTGGTAAACTCCATCTAAAACTAAATATAACCATGAGACCGATAGTAAACAAGTACCGTGAGGGAAAGTTGAAAAGAACTCTGAATAGAGAGTTAAACAGTACGTGAAACTGCTTAGAGGTTAAACCCGATGAACCTGAATATCCGTTATGAAAAATTCATCACTAATATAAAATTAAAAATAAAAATAGTGTGCAATTTTTTCATATAAGGACATTGTAATCTGATAATGTCATAAATATTTATCAAAAGATCTTATACTTAAGTTTATTCAAATTAGTTATTTTCGGATTTCTAACATAAAATAAATGTATTTGATTGGATAAATCATTGTCAGATATAATTATATAATGTGCTTAAATTCCTCGGAATTTTATAATAATAGATGGATCTATTGATTTGTTTATTTAATTATATGCACTATTATGATTAACAATGCGATAGATTCAGGATACCTTCGGGACCCGTCTTGAAACACGGACCAAGGAGTCTAACATATGTGCAAGTCATTGGGTATTTTTAATAAAACCCAATGGCATAATTAACTTAACTGTTAAAATGGGATTAGTTTAAATTTTATTATGAAATATAAATTCAATCCCGGGGCGTTCTATACAGTTATGCGTAATGATATTTATATTATTTATGCCTCTAACTAGAGCGTACCTTGAGCATATATGCTGTGACCCGAAAGATGGTGAACTATACTTGATCAGGTTGAAGTCAGGGGAAACCCTGATGGAAGACCGAAACAGTTCTGACGTGCAAATCGATTGTCAGAATTGAGTATAGGGGCGAAAGACTAATCGAACCATCTAGTAGCTGGTTCCCTCCGAAGTTTCCCTCAGGATAGCTGGTGCATTGAAAAATTATATAAAATAATCTTATCTGGTAAAGCGAATGATTAGAGGCCTTAGGGTCGAAACGATCTTAACCTATTCTCAAACTTTAAATGGGTAAGAACCTAGCCTTTCTTGATATGAAGGTTTAGGTTATGATATATTGTGCCCAGTGGGCCACTTTTGGTAAGCAGAACTG
>CATNUY010000167.1:7500-12500 GCA_951217065.1 Baccha elongata | reverse complement strand
ATCAATGAAAAGAGTAAATAAAATTTTTTCAAGTTGAAAAAATTTTTTAAGTCCAAAAAATTTTCTAAGTCCAAAGACTTTATTCAAAATGTTTTTTTGGCATCACAAAGGTTGCTGCGATAATGTCTGTTTCTAAACTACTTTAAGGAATCGAGAAAATTTTTCGTTTTCCCCACGTTGGACGCAAGTGCCAATGTATCGTAACTTCACGGTCTATAAACTAGCTTTTATAGTCGAGAAATAACAACCAATTAGGGGTAGGTACTGAGATTTCGAGAATTTATTTCTATGAAGTAATTTTCTTGGATCTGCCTGTGAAAGCGAAAGGTACCAAAAAACAAAATGGTTGAGCCCATGACGGATTAGAAGTCCGCATTAGAAATTTACTTCACATTTATGGGTAGTGTGAAGTAAATAAATGATAAAAGAATTTTTAATTCTTGGTTCATAAAAAAATAATATATTTTTAAAAAATATATAAAATTTACTTCAAAGAAAGTAAAAGAATTTATTAGAAATTTGAAAATATCATTGATATGTATTTGAAAGGTGCTCAGCTAAGTAAATAAACTCAATTACTACGAAAAGAGTTCACTATATTATAGGTTCTCTTATTGATGTTTTCTGAAAAAGTTGTACTTGAACCTTTGTAAAATGCATTTTCCCTTTATTCTCGATTACAAATTGGCAAATCTTTTAATAAAAAAATTATCAGAGTCAGTTGTTATGAGAGATAACATAAGAGGAATCATGTTATTTTTCAATTTTTCAAATATAAAATATAAATAAATAACATTATTCTGGTTGATCCTGCCAGTAGTTATATGCTTGTCTCAAAGATTAAGCCATGCATGTCTAAGTACACACGAATTAAAAGTGAAACCGCAAAAGGCTCATTATATCAGTTATGGTTCATTAGATCGTTAACAGTTACTTGGATAACTGTGGTAATTCTAGAGCTAATACATGCAATATAAACACGGACCTTATGGAACGTGTGCTTTTATTAGGCTAAAACCAAGCGATTTTTTCGGAAATCGTTAATATGGTTGAACTCTAGATAATTTGCCGATCGTATGGTCTAGTACCGACGACAGATCTTTCAAATGTCTGCCCTATCAACTATTGATGGTAGTATCTAGGACTACCATGGTTGCTACGGGTAACGGGGAATCAGGGTTCGATTCCGGAGAGGGAGCCTGAGAAACGGCTACCACATCTAAGGAAGGCAGCAGGCGCGTAAATTACCCACTCCCAGTTCGGGGAGGTAGTGACGAAAAATAACAATACAGGACTCATATCCGAGGCCCTGTAATTGGAATGAGTACACTTTAAATCCGTTAACAAGGACCTATTGGAGGGCAAGTCTGGTGCCAGCAGCCGCGGTAATTCCAGCTCCAATAGCGTATATTAAAGTTGTTGCGGTTAAAACGTTCGTAGTTGAATTTGTGCTTCATACGGGTAGTAAAACTATAATTGTGGATTTTACATTACCTTATGTATGCAAGCGTATTACCGGTGGAGTTCTAATATATCAATTGTGCTTTTGTATGATTATGTATACCTCCTACTTAAACCTGCTTCAGTGCTCTTCATCGAGTGTTGTTGTGGGCCGGTACAATTACTTTGAACAAATTAGAGTGCTTAAAGCAGGCTCCAAATGCCTGAATATTTTGTGCATGGAATAATGAAATAAGACCTCTGATCTACTTTCATTGGTTTTTAGATCAAGAGGTAATGATTAATAGAAGCAGTTTGGGGGCATTAGTATTACGACGCGAGAGGTGAAATTCTTGGACCGTCGTAAGACTAACTTAAGCGAAAGCATTTGCCAAAGATGTTTTCATTAATCAAGAACGAAAGTTAGAGGTTCGAAGGCGATCAGATACCGCCCTAGTTCTAACCATAAACGATGCCAGCTAGCAATTGGGAGTAGCTACTTCTATGGCTCTCTCAGTCGCTTCCCGGGAAACCAAAGCTTTTGGGCTCCGGGGGAAGTATGGTTGCAAAGCTGAAACTTAAAGGAATTGACGGAAGGGCACCACCAGGAGTGGAGCCTGCGGCTTAATTTGACTCAACACGGGAAAACTTACCAGGTCCGAACATAAGTGTGTAAGACAGATTGATAGCTCTTTCTCGAATCTATGGGTGGTGGTGCATGGCCGTTCTTAGTTCGTGGAGTGATTTGTCTGGTTAATTCCGATAACGAACGAGACTCAAATATATTAAATAGATGCTTTCAGGATTATGGTGTTGAAGCTTTCATAGCCTTTATTCATGAATATAGTAAAATATAGACGTGTTTGAATGTGTTTATGTTAGTGGAGTCGTACCTGTTTGTTTGTCCCATTATAAGGACACTAGCTTCTTAAATGGACAAATTGCGTCTAGCAATAATGAGATTGAGCAATAACAGGTCTGGAATGCCCTTAGATGTCCTGGGCTGCACGCGCGCTACAATGAAAGTATCAACGTGTATTTCCTAGACCGAGAGGTCCGGGTAAACCGCTGAACCACTTTCATGCTTGGGATTGTGAACTGAAACTGTTCACATGAACTTGGAATTCCCAGTAAGTGTGAGTCATTAACTCGTATTGATTAAGTCCCTGCCCTTTGTACACACCGCCCGTCGCTACTACCGATTGAATTATTTAGTGAGGTCTCCGGACGTGATCACTGTGACGCTCACGTGTTACGGTTGTTTCGCAGAAGTTGACCGAACTTGAGTATTTAGAGGAAGTAAAAGTCGTAACAAGGTTTCCGTAGGTGAACCTGCGGAAGGATCATTAACGTGTTCCTTCTTAAAAAGAAACAATTAAAATAAAAAGCAAAAACAAATATAATATATAAAATTTATATATACAAAAACAAAATGGCAATAAATAAAATTGCAATATCAAAATATGCATAAAATGCATATAAAATAAAATGAAAAAAAAAAAAAACGAAATGAAAATGAAAAATTATAAGAAAAAATATTGTCAATAAATTAAATTGCAATATAAAAGAAAGAAAAATATGCGCTTGGTGAACGCTATATTTTTAAGAAAAATTATAAAAAATGTTAAATGAACATTTATATAGAGAAGAAGACTAATCAAAAAGAAAAAAATATGCGCTTGGGGCAACGCTATATTTTTAAATAAAATTATAAAAAAATGTTAAATGAACATTTATATAGAGAAGAAGACTAATCAAAAAGAAAAAAATATGCGCTTGGGGCAACGCTATATTTTTAAATAAAATTATAAAAAAATGTTAAATGAACATTTATATAGAAAAGAAGACTAATCGGAAAGAAAAAAATATGCGCCTTGGCAACGCTATATTTTTAAATAAAATTATAAAATGAATATTTATATAGAAAAGAAGACGACTAATCAAAAAGAAAAAAATATGCGCTTGGGGCAACGCTATATTTTTAAATAAAATTATAAAAAAATGTCAAATGAACATTTATCTAGAAAAGAAGACTAATCAAGAAAATATTAATGGACAATGTTGTACTTATTCATAAGTTAAAGATTCTTCGGAATTTGACATTCGCAACATATAAACATTAATTAAAAAAATAATATTAGAAATTTTATATTTCTTTTATTAAAATTATTGACTTGTAAAAAAAAACAAAATTATCACTCTAAGCGGTGGATCACTCGGCTCATGGGTCGATGAAGAACGCAGCAAACTGTGCGTCATCGTGTGAACTGCAGGACACATGAACATCGACATTTTGAACGCATATCGCAGTCCATGCTGTTATGTACTTTAATTAATTTTGAAGTGCTGCTTGGACTACATATGGTTGAGGGTTGTGATACTATGCTAAAAAAGTTGCTTGTAGATGAAGAAGAATTTTAATATAATTATTATTCTTTTAAAATCTGCTTAAGCACATGTTATATTACTGGATTTTTTATTAAATTCATAATATTAATTTACAAAGTATACCTCAAAATGAATTTCAAATTCTATATTATCAATTAATTAAAAGAGGATGAATTAGTATAAATATACTAAACAAAAATTTATCAAAAATGAGACAAAAGCGAACAATTAGAATAAAATATACTTTACAAAAATTTATCAAAAATAAGACAATAAGCGAGCAATTAGAATAAAATATACTTTGAGACAATAAGCGAAAAATTACAAAAATAAAAATAAAAGTATATAAAGAAGTAAAGTAAATTTATTAAAAAAACTAATCTGAAGGCAAACAAAAATATTCACCTCTAAAATTTGATAAATAGATTTGATTTCAAATCCTGAGTATATAAAATAATAAAATGTAAGCTATGTTAAACAACCTCAACTCATATGAGATAACTCCCCGAATTTAAGCATATTAATGAGGGAAGGAAAAGAAACTAACAAGGATTTTCTTAGTAGCGGCGAGCGAAAAGAAATCAGTTCAGCACTAAGCCATTTTGTCTTTATGGCAAATATGGGATGCAGTGTATGGAACATCTATAATCTAGTATGAGAAATTAACGATTTAAGTCCTTCTTAAATGAGGCCATTTACCCATAGAGGGTGCCAGGCCCGTATAACGTTAATGATTACTAGAAGATGTTTCCAAAGAGTCGTGTTGCTTGATAGTGCAGCACTAAGTGGGTGGTAAACTCCATCTAAAACTAAATATAACCATGAGACCGATAGTAAACAAGTACCGTGAGGGAAAGTTGAAAAGAACTCTGAATAGAGAGTTAAACAGTACGTGAAACTGCTTAGAGGTTAAACCCGATGAACCTGAATATCCGTTATGAAAAATTCATCACTAATATAAAATTAAAAATAAAAATAGTGTGCAATTTTTTCATATAAGGACATTGTAATCTGATAATGTCATAAATATTTATCAAAAGATCTTATACTTAAGTTTATTCAAATTAGTTATTTTCGGATTTCTAACATAAAATAAATGTATTTGATTGGATAAATCATTGTCAGATATAATTATATAATGTGCTTAAATTCCTCGGAATTTTATAATAATA
>CATNUY010000167.1:0-2500 GCA_951217065.1 Baccha elongata | reverse complement strand
TAATATATAAAAAATTATTCTAAGTCCGAAATCAATGAAAAGAGTAAATAAAATTTTTTCAAGTTGAAAAAATTTTTTAAGTCCAAAAAATTTTCTAAGTCCAAAGACTTTAATCAAATGTTTTTTCTACCCTCACAGTCTGAGGTGCGAAGAAGCGCATTTATAATCTATTATGTGGAAGGGACCTAAAAGTTGCAAAAAAATATTATTATATTACACAAAAGAAAAATATCCACAAATTGAAGGCAAATATAAGACATATCATGAAAATAATATATAAAAAATTATTCTAAGTCCGAAATCAATGAAAAGAGTAAATAAAATTTTTTCAAGTTGAAAAAATTTTTTAAGTCCAAAAAATTTTCTAAGTCCAAAGACTTTAATCAAATGTTTTTTCTACCCTCACAGTCTGAGGTGCGAAGAAGCGCGTTTATAATCTATTATGTGGAAGGGACCTAAAAGTTGCAAAAAAATATTATTATATTACACAAAAGAAAAATATCCACAAATTGAAGGCAAATATAAGACATATCATGAAAATAATATATAAAAAATTATTCTAAGTCCGAAATCAATGAAAAGAGTAAATAAAATTTTTTCAAGTTGAAAAAATTTTTTAAGTCCAAAAAATTTTCTAAGTCCAAAGACTTTAATCAAATGTTTTTTCTACCCTCACAGTCTGAGGTGCGAAGAAGCGCGTTTATAATCTATTATGTGGAAGGGACCTAAAAGTTGCAAAAAAATATTATTATATTACACAAAAGAAAAATATCCACAAATTGAAGGCAAATATAAGACATATCATGAAAATAATATATAAAAAATTATTCTAAGTCCGAAATCAATGAAAAGAGTAAATAAAATTTTTTCAAGTTGAAAAAATTTTTTAAGTCCAAAAAATTTTCTAAGTCCAAAGACTTTATTCAAAATGTTTTTTTGGCATCACAAAGGTTGCTGCGATAATGTCTGTTTCTAAACTACTTTAAGGAATCGAGAAAATTTTTCGTTTTCCCCACGTTGGACGCAAGTGCCAATGTATCGTAACTTCACGGTCTATAAACTAGCTTTTATAGTCGAGAAATAACAACCAATTAGGGGTAGGTACTGAGATTTCGAGAATTTATTTCTATGAAGTAATTTTCTTGGATCTGCCTGTGAAAGCGAAAGGTACCAAAAAACAAAATGGTTGAGCCCATGACGGATTAGAAGTCCGCATTAGAAATTTACTTCACATTTATGGGTAGTGTGAAGTAAATAAATGATAAAAGAATTTTTAATTCTTGGTTCATAAAAAATAATATATTTTTAAAAAATATATAAAATTTACTTCAAAGAAAGTAAAAGAATTTATTAGAAATTTGAAAATATCATTGATATGTATTTGAAAGGTGCTCAGCTAAGTAAATAAACTCAATTACTACGAAAAGAGTTCACTATATTATAGGTTCTCTTATTGATGTTTTCTGAAAAAGTTGTACTTGAACCTTTGTAAAATGCATTTTCCCTTTATTCTCGATTACAAATTGGCAAATCTTTTAATAAAAAAATTATCAGAGTCAGTTGTTATGAGAGATAACATAAGAGGAATCATGTTATTTTTCAATTTTTCAAATATAAAATATAAATAAATAACATTATTCTGGTTGATCCTGCCAGTAGTTATATGCTTGTCTCAAAGATTAAGCCATGCATGTCTAAGTACACACGAATTAAAAGTGAAACCGCAAAAGGCTCATTATATCAGTTATGGTTCATTAGATCGTTAACAGTTACTTGGATAACTGTGGTAATTCTAGAGCTAATACATGCAATATAAACACGGACCTTATGGAACGTGTGCTTTTATTAGGCTAAAACCAAGCGATTTTTTCGGAAATCGTTAATATGGTTGAACTCTAGATAATTTGCCGATCGTATGGTCTAGTACCGACGACAGATCTTTCAAATGTCTGCCCTATCAACTATTGATGGTAGTATCTAGGACTACCATGGTTGCTACGGGTAACGGGGAATCAGGGTTCGATTCCGGAGAGGGAGCCTGAGAAACGGCTACCACATCTAAGGAAGGCAGCAGGCGCGTAAATTACCCACTCCCAGTTCGGGGAGGTAGTGACGAAAAATAACAATACAGGACTCATATCCGAGGCCCTGTAATTGGAATGAGTACACTTTAAATCCGTTAACAAGGACCTATTGGAGGGGCAAGTCTGGTGCCAGCAGCCGCGGTAATTCCAGCTCCAATAGCGTATATTAAAGTTGTTGCGGTTAAAACGTTCGTAGTTGAATTTGTGCTTCATACGGGTAGTAAAACTATAATTGTGGATTTTACATTACCTTATGTATGCAAGCGTATTACCGGTGGAGTTCTAATATATCAATTGTGCTTTTGTATGATTATGTATACCTCCTACTTAAACCTGCTTCAGTGCTCTTCATCGAGTGTTGTTGTGGGCCGGTACAATTACTTTGAACAAATTAGAGTGCTTAAAGCAGGCTCCAA
>CATNUY010000166.1:0-25033 GCA_951217065.1 Baccha elongata | reverse complement strand
ACATTAACAACATTAACAACATTAACAACATTAACAACATTAACAACATTAACAACATTAACAACATTAACAACATTAACAACATTAACAACATTAACAACATTAACAACATTAACAACATTAACAACATTAACAACATTAACAACATTAACAACATTAACAACATTAACAACATTAACAACATTAACAACATTAACAACATTAACAACATTAACAACATTAACAACATTAACAACATTAACAACATTAACAACATTAACAACATTAACAACATTAACAACATTAACAACATTAACAACATTAACAACATTAACAACATTAACAACATTAACAACATTAACAACATTAACAACATTAACAACATTAACAACATTAACAACATTAACAACATTAACAACATTAACAACAACAACAACAACAACAACAACAACAACAACAACAACAACAACAACAACAACAACAACAACAACAACAACAACAACAACAACAACAACAACAACAACAACAACAACAACAACAACATTAACAACAACAACAACAACAACAACAACAACAACAACAACAACAACAACAATGGTCGAGTTTTTGAGCTGGTGACAGATCACAAACCACTTGTATCGATCTTTAATCCATGCAAGCAGCTTCCGACAATGACAGCACACCGCCTACAACGTTGTGCTATAATTTTAATGGGATGTACTTTTACGATTAAGAATAAGTCAATGTATCTTCACTGCAATGCAGACGGATTAACACGATTACCTTCGGGGCCAGATTTTGAATTTGACAAACATGAAGAAAATTTGTGGTGGTGCTGGTGGCCCGGCATTGACAAGCAAATTGAAACCCTTATCCGCAGTTGCACAACCTGTCTGGAAAAAGCATTTGACTTTTGATTGACGTTTTTGGTTTTTTATTAAGTGAGTGTTCGGAAATGCGACATACTTGAGCACTGTGCGCAATGTGTGCATATCTGTATAGGAGTTTGTTGTTTACACTAGTACTGGATCCTGCCTGGCAGATAAGTTGTGTGGTATGAACCACTACATCACCCTCCCTTAGTCGAATACCCCCAAGGAAAACTCTCCAATCGTAATCACCTGGAATCCCGGTCGGGACACAAAATACTGTGGGAAGGTTTAAGTCTGTCAATTGAAACTGAAAAATTTTTGTTTTTTATCTCGATAATGAAGTGTTTTCTCATTCGGCGCACTACTTTATAAGGACCTTCATAAGGTGGCGAAAGGCCAGGTCTTAATCTGTCGATTCGGAGAAAGACATGTTCGCAGTCGTTCAAGTGTTTAGGTACGTAAACATTGGAGTTGCTTTCACGAGTGTCTGTCGGAATTAGGTTTTACATAACTTTTCGTAAATTTTCGATGAGCGTTTCTGGAGAGGTGTTGTGAGTGTTATCACTGACGAAAATTTCTCCTGGTAGCCTAAGATTTTGACCATACACCATTTCTGCTGCAGAGCAATTTAAATCTTCTTAAAATGCACATCGAATGCCAAGAAGAATGGTTGGGAGTTCACAACTCCAGTTGATAGTGTTGCATCGAGCTTTCAAAGAATTTTCGAGTTGGCGGTGAAATCGTTCAACCATTCCGTTGGCTTGTGGGTGGTAAGGTGTGGTGCGAATTTTATGAACACCCAGTAAATTGGAAAACTCGCTGAATAGTTTGGATTCGAACTGACTACCTTGGTCAGTTGTAATTCTTAGAGGCGTACCAAAACGTGAAATGAAACGTTCTACGAAAACCTTCGTGACTGATTGAGCTGTGATATCTTTCAAAAGGTAAGCTTCTGGCCATCATGTGAACCGATCTACGGCAGTTTAAATATATGAGAAGCCATTAGATGAAAGCAGTGGGCCAACTAAATCGAGGTGTATATGGTCAAAACGACTGGTTGGCACATCGAATCGAACTTGAGGTGACTTTGTGTGTCGATGAACCTTAGATTGTTGGCATGACATACACGATTTAGCCCACATGTTTATCTCTTTGTTCATGTTTGGCCAGAAGTACTGATCTTATATGAGTTTCCGAGTGGCACGAATACTTGGATGTGAAAGTCCGTGTAGGATCTGAAAAATGTTTTGGCGAAGCGGTTTTGGAATATAAGGTCTGTGTTTCTGTGTTGAGGTCTCGCAGTAAACTTTTAAATTCGGGAAAACAAACTTTTTAAGAAAATATTTTGAAGATTTTTTCTTGTTTTCCTCTTTTATTAGTTTCTGCAATTTCTCGTCATTCTTTTGCAATGTACTTATTGTTTCCAAATCTATTTTGTTGATTTTGCTTACTTCTGAGCAAGCGTTTTCTGTTTCCTCGATGCGAGAAAGTGCATCTGCCACTAAATTGTCTTTGCCTTTTATGTGTTGTATGTTTGCAGTGAATTGTGAAATGAAGTCTAAATGGCGTGACTGTCGCGGACTTCTTTCTGTTTTTGTGGTGAGTGAAAATGTGAGAAGTTTGTGGTCGGTTAAAATAACTATTTCTCGACCTTCAACAAAATACCTGAAGTGTTTTATAGCTAAATATATGGCCAGAAGTTCATGGTCAAAAGCTGAATATTTTGTTTCCGCACTCGCTTTTTAGAGAAAAACGCTAATGGTTCCCATGACTGCTCGTGTTTTTGTTGTAGCACAGCACCTACCGCTGTGTTTGAAGCGTCAGTGGCGATACTAAATTCACCGAAGGATTTTGGGTGTGCTAAGAGAGTGACTTGAGAAAGTGAATTTTTGGCGGATTCAAAGGCTTTGACGAGGTGTTCAGGCCAGGAAAATTTGGAATTTTTGGTTTTTGTAAAAGTGGATAAATGCGAATGAAGTGGTGCTAATGTTTGTGCGAGATTTGGCAAAAACCTATGATAATAATTTATCATGCCAATAAATCTTTGGGTTTGCTTAACAGAAGTGGGAGTTGGAAAACTGCAGATTGCTTCAACACGATCCTTCGATGGAGCAATACCGTTCGCATTTATAGTGTGACTTAAAATTCGAGACTGGGAACACCGAAAACACATTTTGAAAGATTTATATTAACACCGTACTCATCAAGTCTACTAAAAAGAATCTCCAAATGACTCTCTTCGGTTCTGCTAGCGATAAGCAGGTCGTCGATGTACTCGTAAACGAAGTCCAGATTAAAATAAACAGTGTTTCTGAATCTCTGGAAGGTTTGAGCTGCGTTTCGCAAACCAAAAGGCATGCGAAGCCACTCAAATAAACCGAAGGGAGTAGTCAGTGCTGTTTTGTGAACATCCTCTTGCGCCACTGGAATCAAATGGTATGCTCTCACAATATCAAGCTTCGAAAAAATTTTGCAACCTTCAATATTCATGGAAAAATCTTGTATATGACGAATTGGATGACGATCCGGAACCGTGGCGGCGTTCAGCCGTCGGTAATCACCACAAGATATCCAGTCTTGATTGTTCTTCTTTTTTTACCATGTATAAAGGTGAGCAAGTGTGAGAATCTGATAGTTATCAAATACCAAGTTGATTCATGTGTTCAAATTCAGTTTAGGCTGCTTTGTGTCGTATAGCATCTAGCCGCCTAGGCCGAGAGACTGGAAGAGGACCTTTGGTTACGATGTGGTGAACTATTGGATGCGTAATAGGCGCGAAGTAATTTGGTTCTTGAGTGAGAGTGGGAAATTTCTTTAAAATTTTATCATACTCGTTATTTATTTGAAATTGTATTGGTGTTGGTTCATTTGACCAAGTTGTTGAAGTACTGGTATGCAGTTTTGTCAATGGATCTACTATTCACTTGTTCTTCATATCAATCAAAAGACCAAACTTAGATAAAAAGTCGGCTCCGAGAATGGGTCGATTTACTGAAGCTTGAATGAATGAATGAACAAGATTTCGTCTGAGACTAATGTCAACGTTGAGTAACTTCGAACCAAAAGTTGGAATGGTGGTACCATTAGCAGCGGAAAGCAAGAAAAACGGGTTAGAAGGGAGATTAGACTTTGAATTTGATTTACTGGGTTTGTACGGCAGAACTGAAAGGTCAGCACCGGTATCGACGAGGAAAAGCAGGTTATTGTTCTTGTCTTTTATATATAAGCGGCGACTGGAATTCGTCTGCATGTTTGCCGCTGCAACAGCAGGAAGTATTAGTTTGGGGTTTCTGAAGAAGCTTGAAATTTTACTTTTCCAAAGCTACAAGGTTTTTCACACTTTTTGGCATTGTTTTTATAACGCCTGTGGTACCAGCAAATGATCGAAGATGACCTGGAATTCGATTTAGATGCTGTAACGCTGAAAATACTTGTGTTCTGTGATGCTTCATAAATCTTGTCTGCTATTGAAGAAAGTTCTTCAAGAGACTTTTCCACTACGGACAGTAAAGCAATGTTTATGTGCTGAGGTAAACGTCGCATCCACAGATTTTTAATAATTTCTGCGTTAAATGATGTACCAGCAAGCATCTTCATTGATCTGAAAACCTCAGCTGGTTTTCGATCTCCTATGTCAGCTTTTTCTACTAAAGATTCTAAACGTTTAGTTTCCGAGACTGAATGTCTTTGAATTAATGTAGCTTTTAAAGAATCGTATTTATTGAAAGTAGGCGGGTTAGCAAGAATGTCAATGACTGATTCGCAAGTGTCTGGAGGCAAGGAAGCGACTGTGAGACGGTATTTGGTCTCTGAACTGGTTATCCTGTGCACAGTAAATTGTGCCTCGGCCTGGATAAACCAGGTAATTGGATTAGCATTCCAAAATGTTGGAAGACGCACTCGAATTGAGTTGACTTCTGTGTTTTCATTTGTGGGAGAACTCGACTGTTCTTGTACTTCGTTTGAAACTGGATTTGAACCATGTTCCCCCCTTTGCTCATCAAAATCTATCATGACGTGTTTAATATCAGTCATGAATCGTTAAAAAAAATGGAAATCCGAAAAATAACCATGAGATTCCAAATACTAGTGTAAAGTACTCAAGAAAATTTTAAACTATGGATTGTAACACCCTGTGCAATCAAATTCAACCAAGAAAAATCCAGTCCCCAGCGAGAACAACAAAACTTCCAGCAAAAAAAACATATATTCGAAAACAGTTTAAAAAAAAATCGATAACGTTTAGAGAAAGCGGCGAAAGAGTTTATTACTCCGTTATAGAAACTGTAAAATCCGAGAATGATTTGAAAAACGGTCAAAAGAATCTAAAACTTGTCAAAACTTTTGCAAGTATAACAAAATCATTAAAAATTCTACGTGACAAATTTTCTATAACGGGATAAAATGCTTCTGCAACTGTGATGTCTTTAAAGTTGCGTGAAACACGGAAAAAAATTTAAATCGCTTTATATATATATATATATATATATATATATGTGTATGTGTTGTAGCTTAGGATAATTATACCCTCACCTGTACATATTTTATTCCAATAAGAAAAAAAAAAATAATTCTGCTGCTGCTGCGATTCTTCCCGGTGAAATTCTGCTTTCCTAGTTGGCAAATAAATTTGTATGCTATTCTGGTTGGGCGCTTGATGGTATTCTCTGGTAATGCGCTGTTGAAATAACAATAATTGGTGAAATGAAACTGGAACTGATGATTTTTATAAATTGCCTTTTAAATTGGTTGAAGTCTTTGAAAAAGACCAAAAAAAATGGGCGTGGACGCAGGGCGATCTTTGGTGCAAACTGGTGTCAATAATTGTTTGATTGCGAACAATTATTGAGCACAAGTATGCCACTACGACGAGTCACTGTTTTAGCACTTATATCGTTGTTGCACTATTATGTTTATTGGAGCGTCTTGCCTCACTTCACTATTGTTGCATTTGCAGGAGCGACGTAGTGTGCTAAAACTGTCCTGGGACGATGGTGGTTTTTTGTTAGGACTGTGGACCTTGAGTCGACGTTGGCCAAATGTTCAAAAGAGCTAGCTTACCACGACGTCGCCGTCGTCGGCTTTCTTCCTCATACAATGTATATTGTAGTTCAGATGTGCAAAATGTTTGCAAAATGTTTTTTTTTAATGAAACAAATGCGCTTGTCTGTTAATATTGTGCTTTCGTTGCCACGCGGCGTCTTTTAGTAAAAAAAAAAATTGTAACGGAGCCGGACAAAAGAAAACGGCGTGCTTTGGTCAAGTAATTGCTTGGTAACGGGGTTTTGTTTTACCGTTCCAAAATTGCAATTGCGTCGAAATGATTTCAGAGAAAAAATTTTGCCGTGCTCTTTGTCGGGGTCACCAATATTGTGCTTTGGTTTGGCCACAGCACAAATAAATTCAAAGAACTTTTAAATTAAACAAATGTTTTATTAATGTACAAAAAAATTACTTAGATTTTTGAAATGAGCTACGCTTTAGGTTGGAAGTATTTTTATTCTAGCTCCAGCACGATCGACGATGAAAAAAGAATAATGATATTATAAAATGACAAGAGAACAGGGGATGGCAAAAGCATTTGACTTTTGATTGACGTTTTCGATTTTTTATTGAGTGAGTGTTCGGAAATGCGACATACTTGAGCACTGTGCGCAATGTGTGCATGGCTGTATAGGAGTTTGTTGTTTACACTAGTACTGAATCCTACCTGGCAGATAAGTTGTGTGGTATGAACCACTACAAGAGGCAGAGAGAATGGTTCGGACATTGAAGTCCGCTATGAAGAAGCTCTATCACGAAGGTAATAACGAACGTAACTCTTTATTAAACTTTCTTTCGTCTTACAGGAGCCTACTGAATTCAACTGGGATGTCGCCAGCAGAGCTTCTACATGCTAGACAACCCCGCACGTTGCTTTCACAGCTTGCTCCAAGAGAAGACAAACCTATTTTTCCGGTCATCGTTTCAAAGTTTCACGCAGAGGAGAAAGTATATGTACGAATTTTCTCAAGAGGACCTAGATGGGTGTCCGCTCAGATCATCGCTAAATTGGAAAGGAAGATGTTTGAAGTTGAGACAGCTACTGGAACAACTAGAAGGCATCAAAATCAAATTAGAAAAATACTTGGACCTATCGAGTTTGATGACGCTAATAGACTGGCTAGTCTGTGCCAGAATCCTGAAGGTTCCAAGTCACCAACAAAGAGTATTCTCAAGCCAGCGAATGAGTGTGTGGTCAAACAAAGACGTTCTCAAATGTTTGAGACTGTAGCAAAAGAGTCAAAAGAAACAAGTGATTCGGGAACGGTGGCTCAAAGTGTTCAAGCTCAGATACATCAAGTACATATTCCCGTATTTCCTACTTTTGATAAGCGTCAGCAATCTTGGAAATCATTTGTTGACCAGTTAAAACAGCATTTTCAAGCTTATAATGTTGTGACGGACTCTCAGCAAAAAGCATTTTGTTATCGTGGTCAGGCCCAGATCTCTATGAGCTTGTAAAAAATTTGTTCTCCAATTCGAATGTAGAGAACGAAACATTTGAGAATTTAATAAAAAAGCTAACGGATCATTTTTCGGAAAAAACGCATGTTCTAGCGGCCCGTTATGCTTTTTTCCAGTTACGTATGAAAGAAAGACAAACATATGGTGAATGGTTAGCGGATCTCCATGGAGCGGCACGTGATTGTGAGTTTGTGTGTGACAAAAAAGAATGCAAACAACTGTTTGTAGACAATTTGATACGTGACATAGTGGTTCTTCACACACCGTATGATGCTGTGCGCTCTGCTGCACTTCAAAAATCTAATCCTAGCTTAGACAATGAAATTAAAATTATTTAATGAGTCTACCCAAAAGTCAGTTTTAGCTATTAAAGGTGACAATACTATGCAAGTACACACAGTACAAGAGGTAGGACAGCATTTTTCGAGGAGACATGCACAATCACATGGTCGCAGAACCAAATTCTGGAGTGATAGTAGCAATCAAAAAATGGTGAAACGATCGTGTCCAGGTTGTGGGATTAGACATTATTATAACCAGTTTCCTATGCGTGAGGCCTCTTGTCGCATTTGCAATGAAAAGGGCAACATTTCATCGGTATGTTCCCAACGTAAGAAGCAAAGTAATAAATTTGAGATTCATTTCTCTTAATTTTGGTCATAAGATATACAACATTGACCATGACCAACGTAACAAGCAAAGTAAAAATAGCCGCATTGCTATCCAGACCAATCAACATCTTTAATGGACTCCTACAAGGGGATGGTTTGGCTTGCCTCCTCTTCAACCTGGCGTTGGAGAAAGCAATCCGTGACTCTGGCAAGACAACAAGAGGGACCATCGTCAACAGGTCCAGCCAGATACTGGCTTACGCAGACGACATTGACATCATCGGAAGAACCGAGCAAGCTGTAAACGATTCCTTCATCCAGATCGAGCAGGTGGCACAAAATCTGGGGTTGCACATTAGTGAAGGTAAAACAAAGTACATGGTGGCGTCGAATGCGAAAGGAACAGTTGGTCAAACAATCAAGGTAGCGGAGCACGAATTTGAAGTGGTGCAATCCTTTACATACCTTGGGTCAATAGTAGCAGCCGATAACAATATAGAAGAAGAAATACGCGGGCGGTTTCTCAAATCCAATAGAGCCTACTACAGTCTGTCAAAGCTCTTCAAATCCAGAAATCCCACCATAACTTCAAAACTGCTGCTGTACAGGACCCATGGTCCTGCCAGTACTCACATATGGATCCGAGACTTGGGTGCTTAGCAAAAGGCACTCTGACCTCTTAGCCGCATTCGAGAGAAAAGTCTTAAGGAGAATTGTTGGCCCCATATGTGAGGAAGGACGATTCCGGAGACGGTACAATCATGAATTGTACGCAATCTACCTTGAAGCAGATATGGTGACAAAAATTAGGATTGGTAGACTCCGGTGGGCAGGGCACCTAGCTCGCATGAGCGAAGAGGAACCTGCTCGGAAAGTTCTTTGTGGTATAGTCTATGGCAGACGACAGCGTGGTAGACCATTCTTGCGCTGGAGAGATGGCGTAGACCAGGATCTTGGGGTGCAAAACTGGATGGCGTCGGCTCGAGACCGGGATAGGTGGAGAGACTTGTTGAAGGAGGCCAGGACCAGACCCCGGTTATCGAGCCGATGATGATGATGAATATTTCAAAACACTCTTTATTTCCTTTTTACTTTCTTTATTTTAAATTCAAACTTTATTACTTTCAAATTACCGACTTGTTCACGACTAATTTCAAATTCAAACTGACTTCTTGCCGCATGATGCGCTCGTATTTATAGTGGCTGCACCATTCAGCACTCCGCTTTAGGATTTTCTAGTACAGTGCTAGTAAGAGCCTTTTGTAGCTTTCTAGTCTATGGTCTTTCGTTAGAAAAATGGCGTTTCGTTAACGAATACTTAAAATCAAACCACATGAGATAAAGCTCCGAAAAGAAGAAGTTGTCGGTAAATGTGACCCTGTAGCGGCAATAACAAAGATAACCGAAGAACATCCCGAAAAATTAGTGAATCCAGATAAAGTCATTGCTTTGAAGAGAAAATGTTTAACTGCTGTAATCTTGATCAACAACAGCTAAGAGTTGCTGGAAACCTTCTACAGGAGTTCGTTGATGTTTTCTCTTCGCAGGACGGGCAATATGGACGACCACAACTTGTACAGCATCGAATCGATACTGGTGATGCAAGGCCGATCTGTCAAACAGCAAGGCGCCTGCCTTTAGCCAAACAAGACGAAGTTACTAAAATGATATCGAAAATGCAGAAAGATGGTTTACTCGAGAATTAAAAAAAGTACCAGTCGTACTAGTCAAATAGAAGAACGGAAGTACTCAATTCTCTGTGGACTACCGAAGGCTGAACGATGTCACCAATAAGGACAGTTACCCTCTGCCTAGGATAAGCGATACTCTGGATGCGTTGGCTGGAGCTCAATGGTTTTCAATATTGGATCTGAAGAGTGGTTACTGGCAGGTTGAAATTCACCCAGAAGACCGAAAGAAAATTGCATTCTCGATAGGTAACGGTTTATGGCAGTTCAAAGTAATGCCTTTTGGCCTGTGTAACGCTCCTGGATCATTTGAGCGTTTAATGAAATGCGTACTAGAAGGCCTTACTTGGAAAGCCTGTCTAGTCTATTTGGATGATGTCATCGTGTTTGGGAAAACATTTGACGAGCATTGTGAAAACTTAAAAGGGGTATTCCAGGGGTTGCGAAATGCTCATCTGAAGCTCAATCCAGAAAAATGTACGCTGTTCAAGACTGAAGTGGAGTATTTGGGGCATATCATCTCGTCTTAAGGGGTAAGAACTAATCCCCAGAAAGTGGAAGCTGGGAAGAACTGGGCAAATCCACAAGACAAACATCAACTTAGAAGTTTTCTTGGGCTAGCTACATATTACCGACGATTTGTGAAGGATTTTTCCGGAATAGCCAAAAGCTTGCACCAATTCACAGAAAAAGGAAAACAATTCAAGTGGTCAAATGAGTGCGAGAAAAGCTTTAAGGAACTTAAAAGACGCTTGTGTGATGCTCCAGTGTTAACCTTTCGAACTCCTGGAAAACAGTTTATGATCGATGCAGATGCAAGCAATGTCGGAATAGGAGCCGTTCTCTCCCTGGTTCATGACGGTCAAGAAAAAGTTGTATCATACTTCAGCAAGGTGTTCTTAAAGACGGAGAAAAATTACTGCGTAACCAGAAGAGAACTTCTTGCTTTGGTTTTGGCCACAAAACACTTTCATATATACATCTATAGATAGAGTTTCCTTTTACGGACGGACCATGGAGTGCTTATATGGCTTTTGAATTTTGAAAATCCAGAGGGTCAAGTAGCCAGATGGATCGAAAAACTTCAGACATATGACTATGAAATCCAACATCGAAAAGGAAAACTACATTTGAATGCAGAAGCCCTATCTCGTCGGCCATGTAACCAAGACTGCAAGCGCATTGCACTTGCCTGGAAGAAAAGAAATCTATTGCCACACAGCAAACAAGAGTTGAACCAATTGGCGGCTGGAGTAACAAGGAAATCAGGAATGCTCAGAAAGAAGATTTGGACATCGAACCCATTCTTGCATGGAAAGAACATGAAGAGAAACCAGAATGGGGAGACATTTCTCATAGAAGTCCGACCCTCAAAGCCTATCGGGCACAATGGAATGCCCTTCATGTGCAGGGAATAGACTTATTACTAAGACATGCTAGAGTATAACTTAATATTTTTATGTTATTTAATTTTATAGGTATAGCCATTTCTAATTTTATTTTTATTTTTATTTTGGCAGACGGCATCAAACATATTTAGACTTTCATTTACAATTGGATTTAATTTTTTTTTCATATACACATTTCAACTGAAGTGTCACTTTATTTCAGTGACAGCGCACTCCCAGTGACAGGAGGTCTCCGTTTTTGACACATGCACGAACTTTAACAAAAACGAAAACTCGGAGTATATTACATTGTTTATGTGTTCTGTGATCCTAAATAGCATCAAATCAACTGTTTAGACTGGGAAATTTGAGTATGGCGTACTCTCGTAATTACATACAAATTATTTGAGGATGCTCCACTTGAAGCGGGTGGAATTTTTGTTAAGTGCGATAGTGGTACGACGCGAATGTTTTGCATTTTATAAAAGAAGATAACCTCCATAAATTATTATTATTGCGTCTGTTTGTTTTCGATTCAAAGAATTAATTTTCTATCACACTGCATTATGATAAAAATACTGCGATGTTAACACATCGCCAGTCAAGCAGATAATGAACAAAATGGGGAAAAACGTGAATTTGGAATTGGAACAGTATTACTGTTTCCAATTTTTATAATTTGAAGCTGCCTCACGACAGTACTCAGTACTACTACTCACCCTTCACCCCTCTCACTGACGAACTCTCTTGAATTCGGTCTCAAATTTCCCAGTTTAAACAGGCTCTATAATTGTCAGCAGAATATCAAAACATTTTGAAAACCATCATGCCGCTTGACCAGCCGCATGATTACAGGTCTTCAACTTGTACTTCCTCCTCCGTCTCCTTCCGCAGAAAAAAAATGTACATGCGCTTTTCTATATCGTCCCCTTAGATGCAAAATGGCTAATCCCAAAATTTAGCAATTTTGAGTTGAATGTTACCACTGAATTGTACCACTCGATAGAGGAAAAAATATATAACATTAACTTGTTCTACGACTTTTGCCCCTTCGCATAAACTCTATAAGAAAATTCATTTTTAAGACTCAAAATTATTTCAAATCGCTTTTCTTCAAAACTCTAGATTTTGAGCTAAGCCACTTTACTTTTAAGGGGACGATATGTGGATATGTGTGAACAGGTAAATGAAAAATTTGTCAATCAATGAAACTGACAAACACTTTTCACTAAAGTTTTATTTAATTACACTTTTGACACCAATGTTAAATTTTATCTAGGTTCGTTTTATTAAATAGAACTTATTTCCATTTTAATACAACTCACTTTACGTCTTTTCACTTTTAATTCCACTTAATATTTCAAAACACTCTTTATTTCCTTTTTACTTTCTTTATTTTAAATTCAAACTTTATCACTTTCAAATTTCTGACTTATACACGACTAATTTCAAATTCAAAACCTGACTTCTTGCCGCATGGTGCGCTCGTCTTTATAGTAGCTGCACCATTCAGCACTCCGCTTTAGAATCTTCCAGTACAGTGCCAGTCAGAGCCTTCTGGAGCTTTCTAGTCTATGGTCTTTCGTTCAAAAAATGACATTTCGTTAACTTCGTTGTACAGCGGCGTTTGCGGCTGTCACTTTAAGTTGGAATCACAATGGTGAGTTTACGCATCTTAAAATAAAAATAGAACGGAGAACATCTTATAGAACACGTTACACTGCCCTCCTCCTTAGATTGTTCGCCCGAACAATTTCTTCACCAACTGCTCTACTGTAGCGGTATAGCCTGTCAATGTGAACAACTTTTGGCTTGCCTCTTGTCCTGTCATGGATGTGAGTGAGTTTTTCCTTTAGGTAATCCACGTATTCCTTTTCATTTCTTTTTTCGCCCGTTGGACATCCGAATTAAATTTCGCTAGGGAACCGGATATTTGTACCGAATACAATTTCTGATGGAGTGTGACCGGTTGTAGAGGAATGTGTTGGTCCCAGTCTCGTTGGAAGTCACCTACTACTTTGGAAAGGTGTTCTTTGAGAGTTCTGTTGAAACGTTCAACCATTCTGTCAGACTGCGGATGAAGTGGTGTTGTTCTCGTCTTCTTGATGCCAAGGGGCAATCAGACCTCTTGAAAGATTTTGGATTAGAAGTTCCTTCCTTGGTCAGAATGGAGCTTCATAGGAACACCGAACCTGCTGAACCAATTGTACACAATCTGATCCACAACTGTCTTCGCTTCTTGGTTTGGAATGGCAAACGTCACTTGCTGAAGTAATCCAAGACAACAAGAATGAATCGGTTTCCACTGTTAGACTCATGATATGGGCTTGCAATATCGATGGCAATTCTTTCAAAAGGTGCTCCAAAAATGTACTGTTGCATCTTACTCTGTAGTTTTCTGCCTGGTACCTTGGTGGCTGCACAAGTGACGCATTTTCTGCACCATTTTTCCACATCGTCTTTTGCATGCAGCCCGTAGAAACGTTCTCGATTTTTCTCCACAGTTTTGTTGATACCCAAATGGCCTCCAGAAGATCCATCATGCATCTCACGTTGAATGTCATTTACCTTTGTCCGGGGCACAACAAGCTGCATCACATAGGTTTTGCCATCTGATGATTCCCATTTTCGTTCGAGCCAACCTTCCTGCACTGACAAGCATTTGTTATTGCTTGTCAGTGGTTTTGTTATGAAACATATACAATTATCTAAATATAGAAGATATTGCTCTACACGATGCAGTATATTGAGCAATTTATTGCAGATGCTTTAATAGGGCATATTCAAAGATGTTTGACAAGTTCTTTTTATACTATGCTTCCACCAAGCACTTTATCTTGATTTGAGCAGATTTATCCATATTCTTCTTTTAATTCACTAGATTTACCACACAAATATAAATCCTAAATCTTCGTGATTAAAAATTAATATCTTGTAAATCTCTTGCCAACTACTTATCACACACCTTTTTAGGACTAAACGTTTTCATTTCAAATGTCATTTTAGATGTCAACAATGAATTTGTCAATAAATTTTGTAAATATTTTTCATTTTTGTTAATTTTCACCAAATAAAATCCTTTAATTGCATTATTTCGACGGAATATTAAAGATTATTAGTGATTTTTGTAAAATAAGTGAATTTTATAGTTAATAAATATACAATTTCTGAACGAAATGTTGGTGAGTTTTGAAGTTGTAAAACCTCTTGTCAAGTTAATCACATCTTTTAAATCTTTTTTACCAGTGGAAACGCTACTAAATCTTCTTCTCTCAAATCAGGGTTTTATTTTTGGTGGAAACATAGGCGCAAAATTATAGTCCATTTAACTCGAAACTAAATCAAATTTAGTTTGACACTAGTCTAAAATTACATTTTTGGCAATTATAGACAAGTTAAACTACATTTTATCTTTAAAAACTTGCATCAAAATTAAAATCATGAAAACCCTATTTTAATTTTGATAGTGTCACACTTTCTTCTCTCTGACTCCTGTCAATTTGTTATTTTCTATAAAGCAAAACAAAATTTTTGGAAAATGTTTTCGGAGGACGAAGATTTTGAATTGTTTGAAGATTTTCAATTGTTTGTCCAAGCATTAAAGTTTATTCCTTCTATGTACAGAAATGCTTATTGATAATGCACCACCCTCGGATTCTGGTCTACCATAATTTGGATTTCTTTATTGTTTTAATTGTTTCACTGATTCATTGTTTGTACTTTGGTACTCGGTATATCATCTCCTTGCAAAAACGAATCTGAAGACGACATGAAACTGAAATTGTGGGTATACCCTTTATTTCGTAAACGGCATTACAGTATTCTTTGAAAAGATCAAATTTTTAACGATATATATATCAAATTTATTAAAAAAAATTAAATTAATTTTGATTTCAAAGAGAAAGAAAATTGAAATTAAACAGAAAATTATATTCCGGGCTGTTGACATTTGAAGACAGATAGAAAGGTGTGTTTGCTTTGTTTTCTTAGCGAACTGTCACTGTTTAAGGCGTGTTCCACACAAATAAGTAAGACAAATGTTTTAAACCCCACACTAGTTGTCAGTACTTCAGAAAGAGTCTAAATTTACTTTAAAGTTAGAGAACTGTTTCAAAGCTAAAATTAAGTTAAGAAGTGTGGCGTTAATTCCTTAGTTGTTTTTAAGCTAAACTTGCGTCGCGTAATACATACATATACAGCAACAACACATAATCCAGCTTTGTTTCTAGATCTAATATGGCTATGAATATGGGCAAAATTTATAAATTTTGTTTAATACTCCACAAGGATATCAATACTTGAGCAGTATTAAGCATTTCTATTTGGATCGACTTAAATCCCCAAACGCTTTTAGTTGATAATTCCTTTATTAAGCGTTGCTTAAATATCGACGGTACATCAAAAAACATTTAAGCAAATTAAAGCAACTGAGGACTCTCGTGAGGCGGCTACAAATTATAAAAATTGGACTCATGAGTACTGTTCCATTTCCAAAAGTGAGTTTATTTCATTTTATTATAAGCCACATGACTGTGCTTTGTTTACAAATAAAAAAATCGGAGTCATGAGTACCTACTGATATATTTCTGAATCTGATTATTTTCATTTTGTACATACTGCTGGATTTTCGACGATTAAAGGCGCGATCCGACGTTCTGTGTCAAAATTTACAAACAAAATCTGACCACTGCGTTCTTACTTTCCCAGTATTTGTATTGACCGTACCTTCGCGCTTCGAGTCGTCGGCCCGCACTGTTTTACACAGCCTTAACATTGCAGTTTTCTTATAATTATGTGTAAATGAGTGAAAAAAAGTTGAATTTTCAGCAAAGGAAACAAACGGAAGCATTAATAATAATTTTTAATGTTTATCTTCTTTTATAAAATGCAAAACAATTAACAAATTACAAAACACATAATAGGAGATAAATGATATGTAGTACGCGCTTAAAATGAGTCGCAATTAAAGTTAGAGCAGCCTTTCAATTTCTTAACATCCATGAACGCACATCAATGTTTGTGGTAAAAAAACAAAATCCACCACATCTCATCAGTCTAATGAGTAATGACAATTCAGTATTTTTGCCCAACAAAGATAAAATTATTAAAATGTGTAACACTTTTAATCGCGCCCGAATATTATTATTATAATTAAGAAATTAACACGATGAAATTACCGAATCTCAAATAACTCGAAATAAACAAAAAAAATAAAAGAAACAAATAAAATCAAATAAATTTAATCTGCGCTACCGTGCGCACGCGAGAAAAACAAATCTGACTTTTTGACAACTGTCAAAGCTAAGTGGGTGGGAGTGGGCGATAAAAAGTGTAACTATGCAGCCTGTTGAATGCTGCCAATCACCGGCTGCTCAGCTCTGCTGAGTTCGCGAATTATAAAAAAAAAGAAGTATAAAAAAAGCGTTCGACTAATTCTTAAAGAATTAATCGAATAAAAAGAATGTCAAAATAAATGCCTACAGGGACGTAGGTACTTACTTTTAAAAAGGGCGCCAGGTATTTTTTTAAAGGAATGGAAATACCAAACCAACTAATAAAAGAAAAACAAAAGTATTAAATTCCCTAATTGGGATTTTAAAAACTTATTTAAATAAATTGTCTAGGAAACCTTTACAGGTATAGGTATAAAACCTAGAATCTTTTCGAATAACAAATAAAACAAAGTGTACAAGTTAATATAAAATGGCGGAAGGCCAATTTTATATCGAAAGATAAAATAACTTTTAACCAAGATGAAAATTATACAATTAAAATTTCTGTGCCACAAAATACACAGAAATGAAAATGACTTCCGGATAGTCTCCGAAAATTCAAAGTTGAGAACTAAAAGGACGCACGTCTCGCAATGCCGAGAAAAAAAAATACGGAAGCGAAGGCCTACACGAATTAAATTTTTGCCAATTGGCAACCAATCACACGCAAAATTAAAAATAACAATCAAAGTAAATAACTATATTAAATAAAACCTGGAACTTATCTGTACACTACCGAATCCTTTCTCCGATAATTCTTTCCGAATTATATTTTGTCCTGCACAAAAGTCTTCCTTTCAATTTTACCACTCAACAGAGATCAAAAACACAGGCAAAACAACAATTTGCCAACTACCAATTTCTCTCAAAATGAATTTAATAAATAACACGAAGTCGCAATAGTTTTTCGTTTCTCTTTCAAAATTCCAACTTAGGTTCTTGAAAGTCTTCCAAGAAGTGCCTTAATGGCGGACTTCATCTCGAACATCATCACTAACCATATTGTCGTCTCTTTCGGTATCACTTGGTGGTGGTATTCAACTATGGCGTATTCACTAAACACACACATTGGTAGAGGATTTCACCGTTATTGAACCCAAGCCACGATCCGCTCAGAGACGACATGGTTAAATGGACGAGTTCAGTCCCTTACCGTCAATTCCGTTAAATGAATAGTAAAACGAAAAACTATTCACCACACGATAAAGTCCCCTGTCCCATTCCGACCCAGACTTAATAAATGAAAAGAAAAATTGTTGTGTCAGACAGGTATTAACCATATTTATAAACAAAATGGTGAAAAAAGATTCGACGGCTCGCGACAAAATTTAAATCCTAAGAACTCGTAGACCTTCACGCAGATTTTAAGGGAAAGGAAACAACAAGCAAAATCATTTTCATTTTGTGTTGAAGACACTTAGGATTCAAAATAAAATCAACATTTCGACGCCTGGACACGCCAGTTTCCAATATAGTTTTAAATAAAAATTAATGTCGCTAGCATATAGCTCAGTGTGTTCTTGTGTAGACTGTCCGACTCACACGCAATGAATTTAAAATGACTTTCGTCGAAATTCTTGTTAAAGTTGATATTAAAAGTTAAAACGATGATTTTATAAGTGAAAACCTCCTGGTTTACACAATGCAGCTTTTGACGACGTGAAGCTGAAATTATAGTGCTTTTCCAAAGTACTTGAGAGCAAGGCATCTGGCTGATGGACCAGTCTCTTTAAACTTGCAAACATTTTGGAGCAGCAGCAAAAAGGAATAGGCCATGGTCCTGCCAGTACTCACATATGGATCCGAGACTTGGGTGCTTAGCAAAAGGCACTCTGACCTCTTAGCCGCGTTCGAAAGAAAAGTCTTAAGGAGAATTGTTGGCCCCATATGTGAGGAAGGACGATTCCGGAGACGGTACAATCATGAATTGTACGCAATCTACCTTGAAGCAGATATCGTGACAAAAATTAGGCTCTGTAGACTTCGGTGGGCAGGGCACCTAGCTCGCATGAGCGAAGAGGAACCTGCTCGGAAAGTTCTTTGTGGTACATTCTATGGCGGACGACAGCGTGATAGACCATGCTTGCGCTGGAGAGATGGCTAGGACCAGGACGCCCGGAGTCTTGGGGTGCGCAACTGGATGGCGTCAACTCGAGACCGGGATAGGTGGAGAGACTTGTTGAAGGAGGCCAGGACCGGACCCCAGTCGTCGAGCCGATGATGATGAAGGAATAGGCTGGAGAAACTTGTTGCGGTAAATTTTACCGTGGCCATGGTCCTGCCAGTACTCACATATGGATCCGAGACTTGGGTGCTTAGCAAAAGGCACTCTGACCTCTTAGCCGCGTTCGAGAGAAAAGTCTTAAGGAGAATTGTTGGCCCCATATGTGAGGAATGAATTGTACGCAATCTACCTTGAAGCAGATATCGTGACAAAAATTAGGCTCTGTAGACTTCAGTGGGCAGGGCACCTAGCTCGCATGAGCGAAGAGGAAAATGTGATCAAGGCAGATAGAAAAATTTTGTTTATGTAAGTAAGTACCTACATTAAATCACATAAATCTAGTTTACAGACAACTTTACTATATTTGCACGAGATCAAGACGCTCCTCAATTAACAACTACGTGGATCAAATGAATACCTCCAGCCATTAGTTCAGTAATGGATTAACTTCATCCCAGCTTCCTGCGCATGCGTGTTCCCTCTGTTGATCATCATGCCATTGGCCAAGAACAGCACAGCCAAGGATGACGTCGCCGCTGTCCTGACTGTTCCAAACAAGAAGCTGCTCGGATCCACATATGTATTTGGTGGTGAACGTTGTGCTTACCAGCTTGCTTCATTTATATCAGTACGTATTCCAGCGATACCTACGTAATTCATATGCCAGTTTCAACAGATGGATCAACACCATCCCCAACCAGCCACAGGTTCAAGCCGTCTTCAAGGGGTTCGTTCACTGTGAGAAAACTCTCGCATACGACTTGAAAAATACGCCGAATTATCGGGCAAAGCTGGTGCTATTAAATAAAGTGTGTCATTTTTCAACTTTCAATCAGTAATTTAGTTACGAAAATAAAAATTTAGTTACGTTGAACTCTGAAGTCTGAAGTTTTTTAAAAGACCTAGTGAACAAATTCTGCGTTTATTGAGAATTGAGGTCGCCCTCAACTTGCCCTGAAGTAACTTTATCACAAGTTTTTGCTGCGGCGAGTTGAGGTAAATAAATTGACATGTGTTGGCAAACGTTTACAATCGTTCGTTGGATTGAATATTTTATTTTACTTTTGCAATGCAAAGAAAAGTAATTATAGATTTATTTTAATGAGAATAAATAGTAAACATACAAATAAAACAAAATATAATATTTGTATGTTTTGGAATGTATTTTGGAAGCAAATATTTTTTTGTCAACAACACAAAACCAACCCTTGTGCGTTTTTTTAGAACCGAAAAATCCAGTTTTTTTTGACAGCTCTTGGGGCTGTAAAGAAATATTTTACAACAGTCATGAACTGTTGTAAAAAATTGGTTTTAAATTCAAAATTACCAAGTACTTGTCCTAAGTATAAATTGTATTTAATGATTGTGTTTTTATATTAGGTACATTTAACAAAACGCTATTGCTAGATTGAAGAAAAAATCGGTACTTATGTATGTGTAACTAGGTTGATCCGATCTTTGGTAAGGCCGAGCACCGTTTGGCTATGTGTAGCTATTGTTTCATATAAATATCGACGTTGTTAGAAGTTCAAGTAGGTATTTGATAATTGTTAAGCTTTTTTTCTGATTTTTCTCCACATTGAACGCTTTGATGCGTCTCGGATATTTTACATTTCGCACATAGCGAATAGGTAGCTTGAAGCAAGAATGTAGGTATAGCTAGTGGATGTTGTTCAAATTGAATACATTGATGTTTTTTTTTATTTTTACTGATAAGTGATCAATACTTTTCCTATTAGGTCATAATAGTTGAATTTAGTGTTGCCAAATCCTTTTCTGAAAATAATATTACTATCAGTGTTAAATAGGTATGCATACTAACAAAATTCAGAGTACATAAATATCTATTCTGCTTATGTTAATGTTAAAGCGATTTGTTTTTTTCTTCTGACAGAGCAGACTTTTTCATCAAAATTTGATCCGACTGGTTGTATTGACATCATGTTGCAATAATTCACTGAAGACGTTGAAAGGCTCAAATGTTGAGCACCAACAAACCAAATTGTATTGGATTTAAGTTCAGACAGAGTAGCGTCTTAAGCAAAATGTATTGTAGGTTCTTCGTTTTCACTAAATTAGTACAAAATGCGTCTTTTACAGCCTCAAGATTAGGACTATCTTAATAAAAGATTTTCATTACAGGATTCATAAGATCAGCTAACATTTGCGGCAAACGAGATGATGCTGCTTTTTTATAGGTTCAGCGCGACTGCAGTTCTTGAGTTCTCTAAAGGAAGAACATTTATTTATTTACATCACTTATTATAGTTTTGTGTGCAGGAAGTTATCAAAGTTCATTGCAACAGGTTGCACTTTTTTCATAATCTTCCAGTCTGTAGTGATTATAATGATTTCACTTTGTTTTTTGCGCAGATAATTTTTTTTGGATATTCGTCTAAAACTAGTCTTCTATTGGAACTTTATAAATTCAGATTGCAGGCCAGTTGCAATATTTGAAAGTGAAAAGATAATATTAATTCAGTTTCTTTATTTTTATCAAAACCATATACTCAAATATTTATTAAATATCCAAATAAAACTGAATTTAATTCCGCACAAAAATATTGTGCAGTAGTTTTGAAAAAAAAAGCAGAATTGTCAAAACAGATAAGTTCACCTCGGTCCTTCTTCCAATTTCACACGGATACGAATCGAAATTACAAAAACAACAATGTAAACAAATGGCTGTTGGAGGGTAAAACGTACGAAGGTATCCCATCTTTATATTTTTAATCTTTGGTTAAAGGTGTTGGTTTTGTTCTTAATTCCCTGCTTTGTTTGCCGTTGCCAGTTTTTGCGGAAGATGAAGTTCTGATGTTGAAACAGTTGTTGTTGTTTCCGGTGCCTGTGTCAGTTTTTGTGAATAGACTGCCGTAGTATCTTGTTTTAACTCCTCTCCCGTAGTAACTGCGTTGGGTTGAGAATCTAAAGGAAGACATTTAGAAATATAATCAGGAGTATTACCTTCAACGTTAGTCGATCTCATTTGGTCAATATCAAAGGTTATCTAATAAAGATAAAAATCTGTAGTTACGTCCGTCCCTCCGGTTACCCAATGTTTAGATTTTTTGCATTTCGCGTCTATGAATACGTGTGAAGTTGGTGACGTGGACCAATAACAAATCGAGGTTGATTTTGTTGTTTTGACAGTTCAATTGTTTTCTTTTATTTTAGTAAATTTCATTTGTCTTTCTGTAATATTTAGCAACAAAATAATAATAATACATGCTATCAATATTTGAAATAATAGTTCAACAAACAAGTCTGAATTGTTTTTATTAATTAATTTCCCTTAAAACAACAAAATGATTTTCGTCAGAAATCAAAAAGAATCGCTACGCTTGATGCCACTCGAAAAGAATTTTAAACATTAAATGCCAGTGTCAAGAATCTTGTTTAAAATATAGAATGCATATTGATTTATCCATTTTTGCTGTATTATTTTTAATTTTATAAATGTTTCTGGGGGTTTTTTAAATGTCTTCCAAATATTACAGATTGTTTTTTAATACGCAATACGCAACATTATAGTTCATGATTATTTTACGTTTCCCCTTAAAATCATGAGCTGTGGTGGAGGTAGGATTCTTCCGAATAAGGGTGTGTTCATAAATATACGCTAAGATAAGATCACACTTGTATTTTCAGCTGGTACTATTTTAGCCCGCATATCTCGTAATAAAAGCAAAACAGCAACTTGTATTTTTATTTCGTGTTTTTTTCAATTTTTATTTTTCAATATCGGATATCCTTGTACTTTATTTACGTATCTAAACTTTTTAAGACACGACACAAGTGCAAGATCAGATACAGCTTTGCGCATTCCCGGATTATAGCTAGGTTATAGCATTGAGTTTTTAATATAAACATAGAGAAATCAAGATGGTTTCAAACTCACCGAAGTAGATGTCGCTTAATGGTCATATCGAGTAATTATTATTGCAATAATTCCATGTAACGAACATCCCTCAACCCCAACCGAACAATTTTTTTCTGTATACATTTGTATTTGTTTTTCTTTATTTCTCTTGCCTTTTAAATCAAGAATAATTGCTACTCGAGTAAAAAAACATAATTCGATAGTACCGACATCCTACGAGCAAAGTTTGAAACTTCCACATGATTTCTCTATGCTGTTGCGTGGCAAAAGGAGGTGCAGGAGTAGAGGTAGAAAATTAGAAAGAGATATAAATAGTAAAGATGAGGCAGAAGAGGATTGGGATCGAAAAGGGATCAGAATGCCTAGTTCAGGGACTTGTCCTGCTTGCTTAGCGCAGCTCAACTCGCCGGACGGGATGGGTTTTTGTCCCTGAAGCTAGACCTTGCCAGCAACAACACATATATCAGGCCTTAGAAATTAATTTAAAAAAAAAAAAACAGACATCAGACGGACTTCAATACACCAAAAGGGCGCTGCGGATGTTATTGCAGCCTGGCCTTTTCCCTTCCAACCTGGAAATCAATTGGCCGTTGTTAGATTTCCCCGTTCATATTTCAATGGTTACCAGATCACGTCATTTTCACCACCTAGGTTCACTCACCTTTTACACCCCCAAAGAAAGAATTACAATTCCATCATGGGTTTCAAAACGACCATTAAAAACTTTAAAGTGTTTAGATGCATGACATGCTAAGAATATTTATTCTGATCTCTTAGATAGTTTTTACAATTTTTCTCTTGCCATAAGGGCTTAATAGGTTAAACCATAAATTTATTGGGACTAGCATTTAACAAACTTGATTTCAGAAATTTACTAATTATTAACTATACTATATACGAAAGCAAAAACAAAAAAAAAAAAACAAGAAGAAAGATTGTAATATTGATTTTGTTTCCGGGTATTTTACCATAAACAGTACCTACCCCTTTTTGGGTAGTTATTTCCCGCGGAATTTAACTAACGCCCTGTTCCTACCTAAAAGAGCTCTGGATATGAAAAAGAATAGGGGAGTGGTTTAAAAGGTTCAAAAAAATTATTCAAAACTGCCACCAGAAACAAAAAGGATATCACTAACAAAGTCGTAAATTAACCAAACAAACTAAACTTAACTAACAAACAAACATAATTGGCTATAGTTTAAGAAAATGGATTATCTATGATTGTAGCGTCGGCAGCTATACAGTCGTAGATAACCTTCAGTAAATTAAATAAAGTTTCTTAACCCTAGCAATTTAAAAAAAAATCACTTTATCTATTAAATGTTGTTACAAACAAAAACAATAAGTAATAAATTCTAAAAGATATAAATAAATTAATTTAAGCGGTAATAACACTACTATAACAAATAACGTATAGGTATAAAGTATATATAACAAAAATGTAATAGATATACCTGATTAACTTTCTTTAATAAATTGATTAGATTATAAATAAAAAAAAAATATCGTTTTATTTAAATAGGTACTTATCTCGTCTCGAAACGTTCTTTTCTTTTCCGCTCCGGTGATGACTTTAACCCTTTTCCTTTATTTTACAGGGGTTTCACAAAGGTACGAATATCCATATACCATTTAAGTTAAGTTGATTCAGATCGCACGTAAGCCTGGTTTAAGAACGGCAGGTAGGTACCAATGTAGGTATATATAACATGAGGGTACTTGGAACTTCTTGGAGCACATCCAAAGTAGGTAGATATTATACCACAATCATCAAAAAAATTAAATACGGTGGCGGCCACGACTTTAAGTGGCAATCTATGACCGCCAAGATGGTGTAGGTATAGTGCGAGTAAACTCTAAAAAAAATCAGACTAAAATACGAGATAGTAACCCATTAATGCAAACACATGGTTATGTGCTAAGGTAGGTATTGGCTTGTCGGTCCTTAGAAGGCTCCCCAACCAAGAAGTTTGGCGTGGGTTATCGAATAATGATTCTTGTATTATTCGATAATGAATTCAAATGTTCAAATGGTAATATACTTAAATGGTAGTGTTACTTAAATTGTTCACTAGTACCTTTAACATAAATTCCATAGAAGGACAGTAGTGTGATGTACTACCTAGCACGTAAGTATGACTATTCAAAGTCGATTTGTAGATAGAGTATTCTAGGACCAGGCCCATGGCACAGTTTTTATTGTAATTTAAATTTATTAAATTTATTTGATTTTATTTTGTTAAATAATTATTATTGTTATTATTATATTATTATTGTTATTATTATATTATTATTATTATTATTATTATTATTATTATTATTATTATTATTATTATTATTATTATTATTATTATTATTATTATTATTATTATTATTATTATTATTATTATTATTATTATTATTATTATTATTATTATTATTATTATTATTATTATTATTATTATTATTATTATTATTATTATTTTATTATTATTATTTTTATTATTATTATTTTTATTATTATTATTTTTATCATTATTATTATTATCATTATTATTATCATTATTATTATTATTATCATTATCATTATTATTATTATTATTATTATTATTATTATTATTATTATTATTAT